>JARFXV010002243.1:0-237387 GCA_031761425.1 Cosmopolites sordidus
CGCGCGTCGAGAAGTTAAATAAAGTGGTATATTGTTTAGTGGTAAATTTATTGGAGTTTAGTGTATCACATCGAAAGTTCAAATAAACTGAAACATTTTTCCATGTTTACATTTTAGTTCAAAAGATTCTAATTATTATAAATTTATAGTTCACCTTTGGTTTAAAATAATTCTATTGAAGAAAGAATATTCGTTGTTTTTTTCTCACTATCCTCATTAGATCAGTGGCCGTGCAACATGACATCAGACAATTGGAAATAAATGTGCTTGTATCAATATAGTTATACCTCAATAACGTACATTTATTTTGCATAATATAAACATTCAACAGAATTTTTTAATAGTGAACTTGATTGATGATGTGAAATTGTTATTGCGATTATTGATTAATGAGAAAATTATTGAGTTATAACTAACTGAATCTTGATGCGACCCGACATACTATGTTTAAAAAGTATGTTGAAATATAATTTGTTATAAAATAAGAATGTACCTTAGACATTTTACAATCCAGAATGAAATTAAATGTGACATGTTTATATAGAGATTGTTTAAAAATGACATGGATCTTTATTCTAGAAATAATACTAATTGCGCAATCTAATTTAACAGACAGAATGTTGAACGTTATATGATCATCGGGGGTCGGAATAGCCAGCAGAAACTCGTCGAGTATTAGTTCTCGATAACTGAAGTTTAGCAGCGTCGGTCGCGATCGACATCTGGATGAATGGGTGACCGAGAGTAATTTTTATTACAAATCATAAAAAACTAAAAGTAAGTAAAGTATAATTCTCTCAAACTATTTAGTGTTCCAGGTATGTAAATATGAAACCGGCATTTTTCTATAGAAAATACACGTTTATTTTATAAAAATGATAAAAAATATTTTATTCGAAGATTCGATATTATTATTGCCTATCGCTAGCTATACATTTTTCCCACCTGTGTGAGAATGTATGGATGCCACGCCAAAAAAATGTTGCTTTGTTGAGGTATCAACCTTTTTGCGTACATTTTCGTAAGTGCAGCGCTGGTCAGCAAGTGCGTGTCCCATTGATGCAAACAAGTAGTAATCGGACGGAGCCCCAGCCTAGTTAGTAAGCCGTATGCGAAAGTATTTTCCAACTAAACACCTCAATCGTTTCCTTGACCAGTTTTGCTGTGTTTGATGATGCATTAACATGAAGCAAAATCACTTTGTGTTACCTTTTTGATATTCTGGTCGTTTTTCACGCAACTCCCTTGCTGTTAGCCTCCTGGGTAATAACGCTGTGATCTCTTAAAGATTAGCTATAGAATTTAAGATAGAATTAAGATTATCCCACTATTCTAGTTATAAAGAACATAAGTTCCTGTATATGTTAGGCCATTAATGTAAGCGTCCTAACTCCTTATGCTTGGCACCTCGTGCCCTACCCTAAATATTATAACAGTTGCTTATTACTTTTGGGTAGGTTGCAAATATATGGGAGATTAAAAAAAAATGTGTTGCATTCTTTTTGGTTCGCGATTCATCGATTTATAAATTGGCCGGTATGAAATAAAAACGAATTTTAAAAAAGATCCAAAAAGTGGTTGTCCAAAAACATTAATAACATTGCAAAAATGCGTTAAATACCGGGTAAAGGATCCGAATGTAACATCTAGAATATTGGCAGTGGACTCTTACATTTCCAATGAAATGCTTATGAGATTTGTTGGAAGATTTGGAGAATTTAAAACAGATTTGTAAATGTTCATTGCTCGTACTGAATATCGTACAGGTATAGAAGGAGCTAATTTTTTACAACATTTTTTAAACTCAGTCAAAGTCACAAAATTAAACTAGCAAGAAATGATGTGTTTTTGTCATATGACTATTGATTATTTTTATTTAAAAGACATATAGACAACATCAATCAAAAGTCAAATAATGTAGATTCTCTTGTAAATAACTTTGGCAAAAAATGTCCTAATTAAATAATGTATCTGTAAAACAATAATAATTGTATGTAAGCAAAACGTTTTAACAACCGTCTTAACAGTAAATTTTGTTTAATTTAGGTATATACTAAGAGGCATATTTATTGTTATTAGTTACAAACAAACCAATCATCAAGTGAGAAAAATCACATGTTTTCGTGATGCGTACATTCATTATTTTTACTTCTAATTATATTATATTGCTTGTATGGTGCTTATATGCTGCACTAACATTGAATTGCATTGCATAATATTTATTAAAGAAGCAGTGGACGAGTTATGTTCATCAATATTGAATTCCTGTTGGAGAAAGTTATTGCTAGAGGTTGTGGCCGATATGTCAGCAGTTCCTGACAAAGCAACAGAAATTGATGACATTGTAAGAGTCTTACACCAAATTCATGGCAATGGTATCTACGAGTTGCAACCAAGTGACGTTGAAGAAATTACAGCTTCTCACAACAACGAACTATCAGAACTGCTAGAAATTCTGGAAAATATATCGGATGTCGAAAGCAATACAGATGATGAGATCCCTGACGAGGCAACGATTATTAAAATAACTACTACATCCCTAACATTAAGTAATTTACAGAAAAAAATATTAACCGTACACGTTGGACATTCGATATGGCAGGCGCCACTTGGTTAATGTGTGGATGGTACAGTTGGCGCTTGTGAAGACCCTGGCCGATGTTGGCGCTTGAGTTGGTCACTTGTTGTTTGGTTGTCGGTTTGATTTGGGTTGACTTAATATCCCACATCAAAGAAACTAACGCACTCTGGTACATATGCCAAGTCCCCGTCCACACATCGTAGGCGATGTTTTCAAGGCGTCGATCAGTTTCTGATTTGTTTTATCAGTAATGTTGACGTTGGCTTAATTACTTTATGAACTGATGATATGGCAAGTATATAGTCAATGTGTGGATGCTCACTAATGATGTGTGAAAGAACAGCCAACATTTAAACAAATTTGCCCAAAGCCTGGCTATGTGAGTCAATGCGCCATCTTTAAAAGAGCCACTTATAGAATACCTCAACGAACTTTTCAGACCATCTCATATAAAACATGTTAAAAAAATCAAAAAATTGATTGATTGACCACACTCTTCTAGGTGTTTTTTTATGTCGGTTATACTAGGCTAATTGAAAAGTTCGCGGAACGACATCTATAGAGCAGTGAAGGAACTGTATCATCTACTACATTTTGAAGTTTCATCCAAACAGCAGCATAATGTAAACTTATCGGTGTTATTTTTACAATGGAAAATATTGAAAAAGTGCAGTGATTAAATTCTTTGCAAAAATAGGTTTAAAGGCAATTGAAATTCATAGTGAAATGGTAAACATGTTAGGGAAGTCTGCTCATTCAAAAACAATGGTTTGTAAATGGGCAGGTGAGTTTTAACCTTTTTTTACAAACCTAGATGATGATCCTCGTTCTGGACATACAATAAGTGCAACTACTGAACAAATAATTAATTCTATACATTATGTGATCATGGATGACAGACAATTAACTTTGAGTAAAATTACTAAGGCCATGGACACCCCAACGGAATGGGTGTTTCATGGATTTCAATCAAGATGGGTTATTAAACATTTGTTAAATTCTGATCAAAAACGACTCCGAGTATGACATTCTAACCAACATTTGGATCTTTTTCGAAAGAATAAAATAGATTTTAAACAACAAATCGCAGATTGGACTGAGCCCGGTTGTTCACCTCCGAAGCAGTTAAAATCGACCAAAAAGGTTATGCCATCAAGTTAATTATTTACCTTTAAACCTGCAAAACAATAACATGACAGTATTACTCAAACCTTCTGGATCAATTGGATGATCAATTGATGAAACGAATTTTTTTTTAATAAAACGGTCTAACTTGGTCCATTTTTCAAGAAGTTATTGGCGAAACTCCGAAAAAAGCGCGATTTTTTCCAAAAATTGAAATATATTGAACCGATTATCAAAAAAAATTAAAAACTGACCTAAAAGGCTAAACTTGAAGAGATTTACCAATAAACACCAAATCAGTGTTTTTGAACCTCTCGACGCACGTTTCGTTCACCATGTTAGCATCATCAGGAGATGCTTTAATCAGATTAAATCATCTCCCGATGATGTTAATATGGTTAGCGAAACGTGCGTCGAGAAATTCACAAAAAGTGATTTGGTGTTTAGTGGTAAATTTCTTCAAGTTTAATGTTTCACACCAAAGGTTCCAATAGAAGAATTGATCTGACCTAAACGGGGTTTTTCATAGAGTACAAAAAATATCCATAAATTGAGGAAATCAAAAGTTAAAAATTTTTAAACCGTCCGATTTGATGTGGCCTAAATGGCTAAATGCCTAATAGATAAATGCCTCATTTATATTTATATGGACATTGTCAATCAATAATCAAAAAACAAACAGTTTGTTGTAAATAGATTTGGCAAAAAGTGCTCTAATAAAACGATATATAAAAATTTAAGAAAAAATGTAATAAAGATTATGTAAATTTTGTTTAATAATAGGTATATACTAAGAGATATATTTATTGTTATTGGTCATAGATAAATCAATCTTCATCAACTGAGCAAAATCACGTGTTTTCGTCATGAGAATATTGATTATTTTTATTTCTAATGACATTATTTTGTGTGAACATTCATATGGACAGCGCCAATCAAAAATCAAATAATAAACCTTCGATTGTAAATAACTTTGGCAAAAAACGCGCTAATGAAATGAAATAGAAGCAAAACATGTTAATAGCCGTCGTAAATGTAGATTTTGTTTGATTATAGGTATACTAAGAGATATATTTGTTTGTCAGGCAATATATTTGAATATGTAATTCGCTACGTTTCAACAGACTTGAATTTCAATTTACTCCCTTCTATCTAAAATGGGATAAACGCAATTACAAGGAAATTTATATTTTGTAAAAGCATTTCACCGAAATATCTGTAAAAATGATAATTTCAGTTTTAATTGACACTTTAATAATATTTTATGTAATTAAAAAGATTAATCTATGCCATTTATTCCCGCACTATTCATGTTTTCCCTCACTTTTCAAAATTTACTTTGAATTAAAATAATTAATTCTTGTAATAGAAATTAATTTGTGATTAATAGTAATTACTTCATTAAGGAATGCTAATTAATGAAATTATGGAATTAGGACAGTGATTGGCTTTAAAAGATTGATGAGTTGATACCAAAGGGGCCATCAATGCGCATCATCATAACAATTCACAGTGCCATACGTTGTAAGATCTGTTACTGAAACACTGCTGTAACCTGAATGCACGCACACGCATACGCATGCACAGGCATACACATACGCACAAACATGCACGTACACGCACACGCCCACACACACACACACACATACGCGCACGCACCTATAGGCACCACTTTTGAAATATGTCGATTATAATCTATTTTGGGTTATCAAACTAAACAAGAGATGTAAACCATATAATAATGTTGTATCAACTATCACTACCGCTGTACACTGTTGAAACCTGAGTAAAAACTGTGGAGATATATTTTGTCCATTAAGTGGTGAAGTAATATAACAAACACCAATTTTCTGCTAGGAACATGCTGTGAAAGTATTGGGATACTACTAAGGATTAATCGGGGGATGGTTAAATTATGTTAAACACACGTGTAGCAATTGCAATTGTTAAGCATTTTCAAAACACTGTCCATGTATATTTAGAAATTGTCAACAACTGTAGGGATATCGTACATAATCAAAAGAACTAACTTAGAGGTATAGCCATTGCTGTTACTTATATATCAAGCAATATAATAATAATTTGTATTCCTGGTATACCAAGGTTGGTATACCAGGATATTGAGTAGATTCCAACTTATGAAAAAATGCAGAAATGATTATTTTATATAAAAAAAGATGCACAGGAAGATTTAAAAACTACCGTCCGATAAGCCCCTATCAATACAAGTTTTCACCAAGATAATACCTAAAAGAATATTAAGAACAATGAATAAGGCACAACCAAGAGAACAAATAGGATTCAGAAGTGGATTCAGTACACTCGATCACATCCAGGTTGAATAGGAGACCACAGAAAGGCACAAAGAAAACACCATGACACTGTGCTTGGCTTTTGTCGAGTATGAAAAAGCATTTGACTCATTCTCAAAGCAGGCCATAATGGACTGCTTAACCAAGGTGTAGACAAAGCCTATGTAAATCTATTAGGATCTCTATATGCTGAAGCTACAGCGACAGTTCATCTTGATGATCTTGAAGTTGGAATTAAGGAATAAAAGGGTGTACGGCATGGTGATGCATTATCGCCTGTTCTTTTTTCAGCCTCCCTTGAAGAATTATTCCGTAATCTAGATTTGGGACAGGATAGAATAAAGATTAACGGTGCATAGTTAAGTTATCTTAGATTCGCAGATGATATCGTTGTCCTTTCAAAAGATCAAGAGGTGCTGCAAAGTCACATATATGAGCTACAAAGGATTGGAGAATCATTTGGTTTGAAAATAAACCTGAAAAAGAGTCAGGTTATGTTCAATAAATTTGCTAACGGCAGAAGAATTTCTATTTTAGGAAAGGATTTGGAGTTTGTGGATATTGGGCTAAATATTTCAATGGAGGGAGATACCGCCTGGGAAGTGGAATGGCGTCTTAAGTATAACTGGCAGGCTCAACATAGTGTTTAAGAACATACTCCCACTTTGTGTGGAAAAAAAGTCTTTGAAAAATGAGTCTTGCTCGTTATGACATACGAAAGTGAAGTCTAGACACTCACATCTCAATCAGTTCAAAAGCTTCCAGTTGCACAGAGGGAAGGCCTGCGCATGGATTAGAGAACAAAAGAACGTATAGGACATCATTGGAAGAGTAAATGAATTGAAATGGAAATGGACAGCCCATATACCGAGGCGATGGGACAATAGATTGACCAAGACAACTTTGGAGTAGATACCGATTGATAGATAACATCGTTAAGTATATTGGACTCAAATGGCAGGGAAAGCTCAGGACCGCGAGAGTTGGAAGCATGCTGAGAGATGATCATAATAATAATTTGCATTCCTGGTGTTATGTGGATTAATTCATACTATAACATAATGTATACGCTGTTAAAATGAATAGAAAATTAATAAACATTAATAAATCCATATATTTTCGTTAGTATTTTCATTTCATACATCCTTAGGTCTGTACGTATTACTATGCTTTTCAACCGAAAGAAGAATGTTCAAAAAATTACATCCGAACTAATACTTGTTCCACTTTTTGGCACATACTTTGATACTACAATATTTTATACTAAATTGTGAAGTTTTGATGTAATAGTTACAATCTAAAAAATATATAACCAACACCAGCAGCCTGGATAAATTAATTACATTACCAAATAATGAAATTGCTTATATAAAAATTAAAAAGTAAATATGAAATCTACAATGTAGGTGTAATCTTTCCCTCATGTTAATATATCTAAATCTAAAAATAAAGGAAGGACACTTTACCGCAAATTTCAACTCGATTGTTACAAACAAATGCGCTTATCAACCAATTACGTGCAAGGTATGCATATTTTTTGTTTGGAAAATCCGAAGGAATTTGGAGATTGTGGACCACTACATATATATTGGACCGAAGACTTCAATGGAGGCAGATACATCCCGGGAAATGGAACGGCCTCTCAAATATGGCTGGTAGGCTCAACATAGTATTTAAGAACAAACTCCCGCTTTGTGTGAAAAGAAAATAATTTGATAAGTGAGTATTGCTCGTTATGACATACGGAAGTATGTCGTTTAATGAAGAAATAGACATAAAATTAGTTATACTAGAAAACTGTTGTGAAATAAGTACAAACGAGAGGCATTAAGTAAAAAACAAGTATATGAGAAGCAGTAAAGTAATTGATTCACCCTTATACACATCACTCATTATACTTCACTCCTAAGATGTTTAATCCGATTTCAACTTTTTTGCTCCGACAAATACACTGTAGCGTTTACAAAGTATCGGCCGCTACAGGTAAGATTGTTTTGCGCGAGTCTTATTTCAGAGCGCACCGGTATTCTACGGGACGAAGGCCGAGGGAGTCGAACATCACACCTCGAGCTAAACAGACGTCTTCACGCCGTACCCTTTCAATAAAGGTATGTACATTAGTTGGCTAAGCCCTAAGGGTTTTAGGGCCCGGTCGATATAGAACCTGGTCATTTTGGGGCCAACTTATTGCAGAACCCGATCAATGTATACTCCGAACCTTTTAGGACCCCCGCGTTCTGGACACAAAACTGCTCAATAAACGAACATCTTAGTAATGGAACAGTCCAGAGGCTGGATAATTTCCATGAATATTTTACATTATTTACTTAATCACCATCTCACTACCACCATGTAATAACGTTATTCAATTTGAAGTACTTTAATTTAATTTAGTTTAATTGACATTACTTTGATCTGATTCAATTTGATTTAGTTTAATTTAAGTTGGTTTAGAATAAACCTGAAATCTTTTGTAAATTAGACAAGAGCTCTTATAGGATAAGAAGGTCTGTTACGATCAAAGATTCTTCTTTACATGTCTAGCTTAGTAGGGTAGTTGTGGACAGAACCGCTAGACCATGTTGATGTTTTGTTATAACTGTTTAATTTTAAAATTTTTGTTCTATATGTTGTTCTCTGAGATTGTGCTTGTGTTTATTAAATCTAGTACTGTTATTGAGTATTTTTAACAAAAATAAACCTTTTCCCTATTTTGGTGTTTATTTATATCTTGAGTAATTTTGAAGAACTGGGTGGTCCTATTAACGCCCTATTAACGCCTGATCAACCCATCCCTCATTTTTTAAAATACAATAAAGAAAACACGTTGCATAAAATTGGCTGTCAAACTTGGGCCATAATTTATGCAGTTTTATTTTTTTTTTTAGAAAAGAATAAATTTTATTTTATTAACAACCTCAATAGTAATATTCAGTTAACGATTTTAATCAAAAATTGATTATTTGAAAATTGGATATTTGAGACATTATTTAAAAAAGGACTTTAAAGCGATTGACGCTGCTCGTGAGATTTTTGAAGTAGAGGAAGATGGCCAGTTATGGTACTGCTTAGTTCTAGTTCAAAATTCCGGGAGGGAGACATGAGTCTTGATGCCGACGTTTTGAGAGCCGCTGTAACTGTAGATACTAGAACAAGCACTAGGAAACTTTCTGAAGTATTAGAAATATACCACACTACCATTAACTGATATTTATGAGCCATGGGAACCTTACACAATTCAAGTAGTTTAGTTACACCCTAGTACTTCTACTCAATATAATGTCAGTTTATATTTTTTTATAAATATTGGATATTTCGGTGAAATATATTTTTTTAATAGTAACACCAGCATTTTGTCAGAAGCAGAAAACTCATCAAATTCCCATATTTCTTAAACAATTACAGTTTGAAAGAAGATAAAACATCATTTTATTTACCATAAGCACAAGCACTACAAGGTCGACAACTCGCTAGATCTGTCTTCTATCTAGTTTGCTTCCGACAAATCAAAGTGATCCTTTCTTACATTTTAGATTAGAACATTGTGTATAACCAGAACAATTTTCATTTGGCAGTAACCTTGAGCAGTATCTTGAAACATTTCTACTCGATAATATTTAGCAATAATATTTTCAAGTTTCTCTATAAAAACGAATGGTAAAGTACGTAACAATTTGAAGATAATAGTCTGCATATTTTCTAAATCGTGCTGACCTTGAAAGTATTTTATAAAGAGTTTTCCATTTCAATAAGAGTGTCAGAACTATAGAAACAAAGGTCGGTTCACAGTCTAATCTATTATGTAATTTTAAACTTATCGGTATGCGTGAAAGAGTAATGGAAAATTGGGTCTAAAAAATGCATTCTACCAGACGAAGCACAGGAGGATATTTGATCTAATTACTTTCAAAACATAATGTCATTTTATATGTTTTTCAAGACAAAGTATAAATTACCAGATTATCACTTATAGTTATCACTGTGCCTCGTTTTGAAGTTCTGACACTCATATTGGCCCTTTACTTTCAGGAGTTTATGCTGCACTTAGTTATATTTCGTATAATCTGACGAAGTATATCGTTTTACTTAATTTAACTGTTCTAACAGTACGTGTATTACCTCGATGTATCGATTGTACGTATAATACACCTTTCATAGTAAACTTTTGTAACTTGTACCGTAATTAATTTTAAGTACTCTTTGTTTATATCAATTACGTTCTTTTAACTGTTATTCAATTCCACGGAGCGTAACCCTTAATGATAATCACGTTTATACCATTGTTTTTACTGCTTCTAAGAAGAGTTTTGTTCTTAGATACACAATATTTAATTGATAGAGTAGAGTGGGACAATAGTCCGTGTTGGGCAAAAGTCCTATCTTTGAATTTTATTCAAGACCAGCAAAATCTGTTTAAGTCTCTTAAGAAATTTAAACGGTATGTGATAAGATTTGTGAAAAATATGAGGTAAGTTGTATTTTGAATAAACAATCTTATTTTCTCATATTATTATTTAATATATTTCATGAAATCAATAGTTCTAATTCTAAAACAAAATATAGGCAACTTTTAGGTTATGTTTTAAGAATCTAAAATACATATGGTAGTGCTTACCGTATGGCTGTACATGACAATGGAAACTACTTTTTAGTTTCCGCGACATGTGTGGACAAGTTTGATGTTCAAGGCGGGGCAGTAGTCCACAAGCGGACTTTTGCCCCATCAGATTCATTGCTAATTTTTTTATAAGCTTTATTGGTTTTAGGTCATATAAAAGAAAAACAAATAGGAAAACAGGTACGGAAGAAATGTTACAAACAACTGGACAAAGAATAAATGAAGGTATTTCCAAAAGAACCGTCGCAAAAAAGCTTGGAATAGATGGATGAATCTGCTCTACGAACGAGATTCAAATCGGGGCATGGTGTTGATAGCTTGGGAACATATCGAAGTGTTTTCTCCGAGGAAATGGAACGTGAAGTTGTATAACACTGCCAAAATCTGGATAATTTATTATTTCACGTTTAAAACTTTAAGAAAAATCGCATATGAGTAAGTAATTTTAAACAACATAAAAAACCCATTTAATCCAAACTCAAAACCAGCTGGCAAAGATGGGCAAATAGTTTTATTAAAAAATACATCCTGTCGTTGCGGGCTTCTCACGCCACTAGTTTAGCAAGAATGATGGGGTTTAACGAATTTCAAGTTAATTTGTTTTTTTGAATATCTATCAGGATTGTTCAAAAAATTGAATTTTCGACCAAGTACTATCTACAATATGGATGAGAGTGGTATTTTAACCGTTCCTAATAAAATACCAAAAATTATTAGCACGAAAGGCAAGAAATTTGTGGGAAAAATATCTTCAGCTGAGCGTAGGGAATTAATTAGTCACTATTGTTTGCGCTATGAGTGCAGTGGGTAATTTGCGGCGTTCCCTCTCGCGATAATATTTCCTCGAAAGAGTATGAAAAATAAGCTGATGGATGTGGCTCCACGAGAATCTATAGCAATATGTTCGGACTCTGGATACACAAATAGCTACTTATTTATAGAATGGCTGATGATACCACAACAGCAAACATAGAATCCAGCCTTTGGATCGCTATTATTTTAAGGCATTAAAAACATTTTATGCAGACGAATGCGGTAAATGGTTAACAACAAATGTCGGTAAAAATATTACTCACTTTCAGGTTGCCAAATTCTTAGGTAAAGCTTCTGAACGTTGCTCAACTATGGACAGAGTAGTAAAAGGCTCTGAAGTTTGTGGAATATATCCAATAAATAAACATGTGTTCTCTGAAGAGGATTTTCTCCCGTCAAA
This sequence comes from Cosmopolites sordidus, assembly GCA_031761425.1. Taxonomy (NCBI): domain Eukaryota; kingdom Metazoa; phylum Arthropoda; class Insecta; order Coleoptera; family Curculionidae; genus Cosmopolites; species Cosmopolites sordidus. The sequence goes on from JARFXV010002243.1 coordinate 11,850, forward strand.
TGTCACAGATAATAATGCAAATGAAGTTAATGCGGACATTTGCGACACATTAATCGGATTTTTGCTCCACAGATAGGACAAAGAACATGTTTTGTATGTCATGATATTTTTATTTATTAATAAATAAGTTTTTCTTTTTTGTGACGAAAATGTGTGTTTTTGCCTAGTAATTGGATGTATTGTTTGAGTTCTTTATATATTAAATGTTTTTTTTTTTTGGGTTTGTGGTTTTTATAATCATTTATCCCTTAAGTGTCATTTTGCCCCACTCTACATCTAAAATTAAATGTAATAAACTTCAATTTAATGTTTTTTCTAGCATCCTACCTTGTGTTTTAATATTTCTAATTGTTGTTGTCCTTATGTAACAATATATAGCATTAAAATATAATAAATGTCATGACTGTAGCCAAATTAAGCTACCACGGCAACTGTGCATTCGACTTAAAGCATTAAATTATTCTTAATTGGATTCAATCATCTATATCTGGGTTGTGTAGGTGGTTCGGGAAATATAGTGCGACATATAACTATAATTTGTTAATTATTGTTCAATTCCACTGTGTAGGCATTCAGTATTTTTCTTTTCTCTGCTAATTAATTTAAAATATAACATAATTAAAGATTTTTTTTATCATACACCGTGTGTAAAGTATTTTTTTATTCAACTGAAATTAGAATTCTACCAGGTGTGTGTGTAGAATTCTACCAGGTCATTAATAATTCTTAATTTTTAAGAGATGGCGCCGGAAACAAGTGTCGTTTCACAGTCTAATATCTTATGTTATTTCATTGCTGCCATAATACCTTTCAAAATGCGATTCGAATTAGCGTTATATTTTTTTCGTGTGGTAAACATGTCGAGTTTCGAGACAAATAAAAAACATTTGTGGCACGTATTGCTTTTCTTGTTCAATAGAAAGAAACACCCAGTGAATGTCGTTGTATATTTGTAGAAACTTACGGTCACAATGTCCTAACGCAAGACGCTTGTGGACGTTGGTTTAAACGATTCAAAAGTGGTGATTTCGATTTAAAACACAAAGAACGCCCAGGTCAACCGAAAATATTTTAAGATGCCGAATTGCAAGCATTGTTGGAGGAAGACATATGGCAGAAAGGTTAAATGTTAGTAGTCGAACCATTTGTGATCGCCTGCGTGCCATGGGAAAGATCCAGAAGAAAGGAAAATAGGTACCACATCAGCTAAACGACAAACTGATGGAAAAGCGGAAAACGCTATGCGACGTTTTGCTTTCCCGGTATGGAAAAAAAATTTCATCGAATTGTGACTAGAGACGAAAAATGAATATACCGCAAAACCATCGACCACAAGACCGAATAGCTGTGGAAAAAAGATAATGCTGTTCATTTGTTGAGATCATAAGGGTGTTGCGTAACATGAGCTTCTGAAATCAGGTGAAACAGTTAATACCGTTCGCTACCGTCAAAAAATGATCAATTTCAATCATGCATGGGCTACAAGGCACGAAAAAGTGATTTTGCAGCACAACAATTCCCCATCATACACAACGAAAGCAATCAGAGACACCATTTCTGCACTTGACAGGGAACTTTTGCCCCACCCACCGTAACTGGGAGGTCATCCACAAATTGCCAGAGAGTTGGGAAAAATGTGCAGCTAGCGATGGTGCATACTTTGAATAAAACATTTTTTATCTTTTCCCATATTGAACAGGTTTTTTTATAAAACAAATAAAAATTATTAACCTCCACACCTAGAACATTGTAGGTTCTTAAAGTATATTAAGTGAAATCATTTTCAAATACAAAAATTGTTGATAAGTTCCTACATAAATTTAACTTAAGTATAAAAATCGAAATCGTATGATTTATAATTTTGTAATTGATTAGATGTTTATGCTACCAATATACTAATCAAACATATCCTAAACAAATATATACTAATCAGAAATGCAACAATTAAAAATATAATGCACCTGACAGCAATACTGATTTATACTACTGATATTATTATGGCACAACATATTGTTTTTAAATTTAATCTTAATATGATCAGCGAAACGCGCGTCGAAAAATTAAAAAAAAAGTTGTTTGAAGTTTAGTTGTAAATCTTTCACTCCACAGGTTCCAATAGAAGAATTGATATATTCTATTAGAATCGGTATTTTTTAAAGATAATTCAGTCTATTGCTACCTAAAAGAACACAAACTATATTTGAACATAATTGAAATAATACGACAAACCAATTTTATTTGCATGTCTGGTCAAGAATGTAAATGTGAACTGTACCATTCAACGACGTCACGCAATAGTTTAAAATCAAATATTCAATCACACATTTTTGAAAAAATACAAAAACTAAAAGATCATCATAAAAAATTAATTTGACGAGAGAAAATGATTGCTCTGATTCAATCGGTAAAAAATATGTTGTAGTACATCATTAAATAGATTGATATTAAGTTTACTCATTATAACTGCTTCGGTATAACAACAAAAAAGACGATCCATTATCTGGATTTACAATCTTTAATTAATATAAATAATATGATGCAAAGTTGTAATTTTAATAGAAATAGAACGTCAATTTTGTTAATATGTGGGAATAATTTATTTTACTTGATAAAAAATAAATAGAAAGGAAATGTTAAAAATAAGTTAAAAAATGTTAACAATAATAAAATACAGGGGGGTGTAAAAGTAGATATATAGTTATAAGAGTTATACAGAGTTCTTATAAGAGCTATACATGTTTTGCACTTTAATTTTTTTCAAATAATCATGGCGGTAATTTAATCAACGACCAACGGAAGTGAATACTCAAACAATACTGAAAAACAGAGAATAATGAAAAGGTTCGACATAAATGGGCTGAAGAATGAACAATGAATGAATGAATTTGATACACCTCTACCAACTAGACTAAGAATTTGCAGATTACGTGATAACGTGTTTCTACCTATAAAGATTAAACGTTAATTGAACCTTCGGAACCTTCGGTGTGAAACACTAAACTCAAAGAGATTTACCACTAAGCACCGAATCACTTTTTTTAAGTTCTCGACGCACGATTCGCTATCTATGTTAGCATCATCAGGAGATGATTTAATCTAATTCTAAACCTAAACTACGTTCTATTTATATGAGAACCCAAATTGCTTACCTACTACCTACGAAGCGTACTATCTACCTAATGAAGCGTGTAAAAAAGGATACAAGAAAAAATAAAAAATAATAAAAAAAAGGAAAAAAGAGAACAAATGAAAGAAAAATGAACCGTGAAGTTTTCTGACCTTTACATTAATAACACTGGGAAACAATTTGAAAAATAATTTCTGTTGAGTTCGATATTTAAGCTGTTTTATACGTAAATTGACATGCTAATTCCAAAACTTTATTTAGTTTTTTTCTATCACGTCAAGTTTTTTCTCTACAGTTGTTGCGCATCCGACTAAGCTTGGCGAATCACAAAAGTCACTACTGCTCTCCTACCGGCGAACCTTCTTCGACCTAGGAGTGGGAGCGTGAGTGACGTTGCGTCATCCAAAACTAGTTCGGTCAGTTATGCATGAGATGCTAAAGTACGCGGGTCTGTGTCGCTTTGATATAGTGAAGTCAAAGTATACATACACAACTACAGATTTTCGTTATGTCTGCCTCTAGTAGTTCTCGTTGTAAGTGCTTAAACAGCCCTGATTCATTTTGTTATATATGTGGCAGTTTTACCATCCTCATTCAACGGACTAATATTAGTACATTAGTCAGGCAAGCCTATTTTTCTTATTTTATAGTGAAAATAGGTGACCAAGATAAATCATGGGTCCCTCATAAAGTGTGCAAGCAGTGTGTAGAGAGTTTACGAATGTGAACGAAGAGAACACGTAATAAACTTTCGTTTGGTATACCAATGGTTTGGCGAGAGCCCAAAGATCACTTAAGTACTTAGTTTAGTTACCTAGTACCCTAGTTTACCGTCAGCTATACGCCCTGTGCCTCATTCAGCTGAAATACCAGTGCCAGTTTTTCAAGAATTACCTTCTTTAGAAATACAAGAACGTGAATCAAATGAAGATCGAAGTGACTCCACCAACGAAGAATTCAAAGTTTCCAATGATTCTGTTCGTAAAGGATTCAATCAACATGAATTAAACGATTTAGCACGAGATTTGGGACTATCCAAAAAAGCATCGGAATCATTAGCATCAAGACTGCACGAAAAAAATTTGCTTGACAAAGGAGCTAAAGTCACTTATTATCGATCCAGAGAAAGTGAATTTAGGCAGTACTTCAGAAATAATGACGGATTTGTATATTGCTAGAACGTAGAAGGTTGAATGAAAGAATTGGCCATTTCTAACTATAACGCAACTGAATGGCGATTGCTTATAGTTAGCTCAAAGCGTAGCTTGAAGTGTGTTCTCCTACATAATGGAAATTTATACGGTTGAGTCCCAATAGGTCATTCAGTTTCTTTGCGTGAAGAATATGGCGACATAAAGAAAGTCATTGACTTGTTGCAATATAACATGCACCAATGGATCATCTGTGCTGATCTTAAAATGGTCTGTTTCCTTCTTGGCCAGCAACGCGGGTATACCAAGTATCCCTGTTTTTTGTGCATGTGGGACAGCAGAGCTCGTGAGAAGCATTGGGTGCAATTGAAATGGCCGCCAAGATCTGACCTAAGACCTGGTGATCCAAACATTTTAAATCAGCCACTTGTCGACAGAAAAAACATTGTAGTTCCGCCTTGGCATATAAAACTAGGTCTCATGAAGCAATTTGTTAAGGCTTTGTCAATTGATTGAGACTGCTTTAAATATATCATTTCGGCATTCCCTAGCCTGTCATATGAAAAGATAAAGGCTGGTATGTTTGATGGTTCACAGATTCGGCAATTCGTTAAAGATGAAAATTTCACTGAAACAATGACCGAACTTGAAAGGAATGCTTGGTTGGCTTTTAAAAATATTGTTAAAGACTTTCTTGGAAATACACGAGCCCCGAATTACATTGAAATTGTTCAACAACTCTTGGAGGGCTTTAAAAAGCTTGGTTGCAACATGAGCATCAAACTGCATTTCTTACATAGTCTTCTTGCTAACTTCCCAGAAAATCTTGGTGCTGTTAGTTATGTACAGGGCGAGCGATTCCACCAAGATCTAAAGGTTATGGAAGCGCGGTATCAAGGTAGATGGGATGTCAGTATGATGGCTGACTACTGTTCAAGCATCAAGCGAGAATGTTCACAAACTAAACACTTCAGGAAAAGCTATAAGAAGAAATTTTTACCATAATATCTTTTATTTATTTTTTGTATAAACACAATTTAACTTTTAATAATATGTTAACCTCTGTATGAATAAAATATTCTAATCTATTTTGGTCAGATCTCACCTTATTTCCTTTCGTATGTACACTTTTGAGATAAAATGAGGGGTAAGCTGTAGCTTAAGAACTTGACGTGATAGAGAAAACCTGTGAATATTTTTGAATTCAGAGATGAAAAATTAGTCAAAAACAAGTCACAGATCCAAGTCAACAAAAATGCTGTTCCCCGGTGTAACTGAAAAAGTTGACTGAACGGAATATGTCCTTTTTATTTGTATTTTGGATTGGACAATGCAGGAATTACCATAAGACCGTAGAGGGGATATTTCCATAGTATTCTACTGTCATAGAAAAGAACATTACAGTAAAAAAGATTGGCATCATAGAACTTCTTTTGAACCTGGTACAAAAAGAAAATATGCCCTCTTGTTAACCCAAAAAAGGTGCTTCTTCCTCCTCTCCATATTAAACCTGGACTAATGAAAAACTATACAAATTATCCAAAATAATACAAAAATACAAAATAATATAAATAATCCAAAATACAAATAATTTCATGATACAAAATAATACAAATAATTTCAATCATCCCATGATATAAAGGAAAAGCAGGTACTTGACAATGGGACGTGCTAAGCCATTTTTGTGAAAAGGTGTTTTAATAACTCCTAAGAGAAAAGCCAAAAAAGCATTCTCATTAATGTTATAAAAATCATATCGACCTGTGTTATGATATTTATTTCAAAAATTGCAAGAACGCTGTCCAAACTAAAAACAAAATATGTGCCGTTACAGAGAGGATTCTTTTCGCGAGACCACAGTGCAAAAGTGGTTTGTGGAAATAAAATCCATAATAATGGACATCTGGGATAACGTGAGAGATATGTGGGTACCTCACAAACTTAGTGAGCGAATTCAGCTGGAGTAATTCTCTTCGTGAGATCTTTTGCTGAAAGGTGGTGATAAAAACTAGATTGTGAACAACAACATGCAGTTAAAAAATCATGTGCGTTGTTTGCTCATGTGACGACCTTTACCCGAAGAAAATTATGCTTTGTATTTGGTAGGACTGGAAGGGATCTATACACTGAGCTTTTTCCACGCAATCAAAACATCGATACCAACCTCTACTATTAAAAATTAGATCGGCTGAAAGTAGCAATTGAAAAAAAATACAACTAGAAATAACAAACATGAAAGGAGTTGTGTTTAATCATAACAGTGCACGACCACACGTTTCAATCAGAACCCTGTAAAAAATATTGAGCTTCAATTGGGATGTTTTCTTCCTTTACCTTACTCACCGGACATCGCACCTTCGGACTCTCATTTATTCCGCTTCCTCCAAAATTGATTAAGTAAGGTTTCTTCTAAAACGGGAAAAGAGGAGACAAACAAACAACTGACGGAGGGTCGCCATAATATCACAACTCAAGAAATCCTAATTTGACGAGGTATTTTTCAAGGAGATTCACTCAGTCCTCTCTGGTTCTGTATCACCATGAACGCACTCTCAAACCGACTGAATTCAACCAAACATGGTTCTGGTTTAACCAGAACTCCATTTGCTCTACATGGATACTCTAAAGTGATTTGATTCATCGAATAGTCACCTGCAAAAGATGTTAAAAATAGTGGAAGAATTTTCCACTGATGTACGAACGCAATTTAGAAAACTGCAAAGGAAATCTACTGAACGATGCTTTTGAAATGTAGATACATACAAGTAGATACATACAAGTATCTGGGTATAAAGCAAGCACACTAAATTGATCACGGGTTAATGAAAGAAGAGCTTATCTGTCAATTCATCAAAAGAGTAATACAAGTTTTAAGAACAAATTTAAATAGCAGAAACTTGTCTAAGGCTATCAACACCTACTCAAGTGGAGCGGAACTGAAGTACAAAATTTGCAATATAACATCAGGACACTGCTCACAAAATCACAGAAACACCACCCTAAAAGTTATGTGGAACTCAACATTGCCGCGACAAGGCGATAAGGGATTAGTCCGTATTAGTAAGCAACTGGACCAACAAATAAGAAATCTGCGGAAATATTTCTTGAAGCAGGCGGAAACGTCTATGCTATGGCAGGCTGATCGATCAACACCACCGTGACTACACGAGGATCAAGTCCAAGATTACACAAAAAAAGAACTTGAGAAATTACAATCACGGAGAGAAAAGCCTCTGCATGGGAGACATTTGAATGAGGTCACCCAGGAACAAGTCGACATATTAGCGTCGAACTACTGGCAATACCTCAAGAATACCAGAAATTACCTCAAGTACATATTTCGGGACGGAAGTGTGGTAGATGATCGATGTAGATATGGGTGGCGGGAGTCAATCATCCAACAGGGGACTGTGAAGCATTTATAGCAACACAATATAAAGAAAGGCACAACGCAGTGGCGAAGATCATTCATCAAGAATTGGTAATAAAACTAGAGCTAAAGGAATCAGAAAAAGTCCCATACTACAATTACAATCCGGAACCAGTTCTGGAGAACAACAATTACAGAATGTATTGGGACCGAACAGTGCTTACCGAGCAGAAATTAAATAACAACACGCCCGATATTGTTGTGATCAACGTCATTTATAGATATAGCTATCTCAAACAACAATAATCTAATTGCAAAATATCCCGAAAAAAATCTAAAGTATAAAGAGCTTCAAGAACAGGTGAAAATACAATGGGATATGAAGTATGTCGAAACAATACCGATTATATTATCATTAACTGGAATCATCCCAAAGAGCCTGATAAACGATATTAAAACATTGGGCCTCAACGATCACTTTTTTGGATCCATGCAGAAGGGTGAAAAGCTCGAACCGTTCGAAAGTTTTTGGACAACAATAGGAAACCAAAGACATCTACCATCTCCACTATAACCGTGTGGCCCGAAAACATAAAAGGGTCCCCACAGAGCTTAATCCTTCTGATATCTAAGATATCTACCTTTAGCTTAAATCATAGGCTAAATAAATATTTACTTAAATTATTTGGGTTTCTATATCCCTTAAGAAAATACCTACTAAATTTCCGGAAAATCTAACAGAAACACACCTAAAAAAATCCAAAAGAGGTTTAGAGTTAAAGAAGAAATAAAGGCTAAGTAGTTCTGCATATAAAAAATTAAAATAAAGTGGTAATTTTTCTTGATCCAATTGATTTAATACCAGAAAAAATCATAATGTTGCAGTACATTATTAAGTAAATTGATACTGCCTTTACTCATTATGACTGCTTCGAGATTTCACAACAACAAAAAAAGGACGATCCATTATCTTGATTTTCAATCTATAATTAATATAAATACTATAACGCAAACTTTTCATTCCGATGGAAATAGAACGTAAAATGGGTCGGTACCGTTACAAATAAATACGAATTACCGCATGTTAATTCCAGCTTCGGTATAATGTTCATTGATTGGACCAGTGTGTTATTAGGTTGTGAGGAAAGCTGGAAGGAACTTTTCAAAAATGACGTTGAATTAGCATATTAAGGTGTGTCAATTAAAAAACTATTCAATTAGTTGATTTTGATTTGTCTTGAGAGAAATCAAACCAGAACTAAAGCAGTAATTTTAATTTAATGGCCAGTGAACGTTATCAGATCTAAGCAGCCACGTGATTAGTTTAGTAACAGCTGAATAAATGATGATAATGATTAAAACAACTGGTATTTGTTTCACAATATATTCTCTGACATGTTTCGACCTGGCGACCATTCTCAAAGAGAGTTAAGTATGAACTAAACGAAAGTTTCGAAGTTCTGTTTAATAGAGGTCAGTTTTATTTAGGCTGTCTTCTTAAATTTATGACACTTTCAATAACTGGGGTATTTTCGAAGTCTAGCTGGATGTTTGTTAGGTTTTTACCGTGGTATATAGCTTTTTTTAATTTTGTAAATTTCCAGTAATTCTTCGTTAACTAACGAGGATCACGATTGAATTCAGTAAACCGGTGATATACAGTGATTTAGATGGCGTTTCATCGCCAAAAAACGAAGTGAGTTGATCGATGCACTGTTGTTGAGATAATCTACGTCGAAAATCGTAGTAAATCATCGCGCGAAAATGCTCACGAGTTATTTCCATTTTTTAACTGAGATGAAATTTTCAAATAGCATCCGTATACAGAGTACGTATACAGTCAACAATGTCAAAGTTTACGACGTATATGTCAGAGGTCGTCTAGCAACACCATTGTTGCCAATTACAGATACATAAATAGCAACCCTCATACAGCATACAAATAAAATATTTTTCTTATTTACTTTACTATCAGGGATACTTTCTTTAAGGAAGTTCTTCTTATCATTAATGTTTCTGTTGGGATATTTAATAATTAAAAAAATAATTACAAACCTGCTTATCTTATGTTTAAGTATGGCAACGCATCTTTTCAGGAGCATCACTGATACTTCTAAGATGACTGACGAAATTCAAGTGAAGAAACAGCACAATACGATCGAGATTTAATGTCCCTGCAAAAAAATAATTTTCGTTAGTTTTCATATTAATATAACTAGTATAGTGATACCTACTGCATATTTTAATTGTAATGATACAAGTTAGTTGTTTTTACCTGGATTGATCTGTAACGTCGTACAATGAAGGCTCTTAATTTTATTTGAAAAAATGTTATAAATTTATAGATGAGAAGATTAAATATTTTAGACAACAAAGCACTGCATTATTATTATTTTTTACCTTTCTACTCAAAGACCCTACATTTACATGATATATATGCAATACCATAAAAACAACTTATTACTTATGTCAGTTTAATCACCCTTTAAACATCATATATGTATATCTGTCGTGACGAATATTTAAGAAGGAAGGATTAAATATAATCTGACAACGGCCGGATTTATTCAAAGACCTAGATACAGTCTATAAATAAATAAACACAATTTTTTGTTAAGTTGTAATATAAGCAAAATTTATGTCGTCTTGAATGCATGATATTGTTTTTTTTAAATCGTTACCAACTTACCATACAAAGATACATACTTAACCTTGATATCAAGATTTAGAAAATGAAATTTGAAAAGTGTTTGGATTTTCACATAATAAGTAGCCCCATATGTATGCATTATATCACACATCGAAATGTCACCACCAAATATGTTTAAGATTTCAGTTTCAGTTTCAAATTTGGCAGCATTTTTAAGCGTTGATCAAAGAAATGAATTCTGTACAGCAACGTTAGTCGAAAAAATTATGATCAAAACAAACTCCTACGAATAAAGCTTTCTCTATAGCATAACAATACCATATAACATGTTTATGTTCAGATTGATCGATAATAAGCACCAACGAGGAGTGCGGGTATATTTTCAGATATCCTGATACCAAAATCAAGTAAGAACAGCAATGCCCACTGAAGAACAAGTGCCGGATATCCCGGTGGAGGAATTGAAGGCTATAGACTGGAGGAAAAATAGCAAGGCTCTTGGAAAGGATAGTATAACTGTGGAGATGTTAATAGTTGGTGGTTGGACTTTACATAAAACACTAGCAAAATTATACTCAAAATGTCTCAAACAACAAGAAGTACCCAGCTTATGGAAAAAGAAGCACGGGAAGATTTAAAGAACTACCGTCCAATAAGCCTCCTTCCTATCAATGGAATAATGTTTTAACTAAGATAATATCCAAAAGATTACTAAGAAAATTAGTTGACGCACAACCAAGGGAGCAAGCAGGATTCAGTACAATGGATCATATCCAGGTCCTACAGCAGGCCATAGAAAGACACAACGAATACACTATGCCACTGTGCTTAGCTTTTATCGATTATGAAAAAGCATTTGATTCAATTTCAAAGCGGGCCATAATGGATGCATTACTTAATGAAGGTGTAGAAAAAGCCTATGTAAATCTGCTAGGATTTATATTTGATGAAGCTGATATATATATATATATATATATATATATATATATATATATATATATATATATATATATATATATATATATATATATATATGTTTCGCCTGTTAAACGCGAGGCTCTGATAAACTTGTTTTACCAATACATTCATGTAAGATAGTTGAACATAATGTTTACTGTAGGAGTGTGAAACTGTATGATAAGTTGCCACAACGATTTAAGAATGTTCAGAATGACAACGAATTTAAAAAATTAGTCCGCGAATTTCTTATAAGTCAAAGTTTTTATAGTTTAGAAGAATATATGTCGTATCAATAATTAGATTGAATGCTTATTTATGTATACAATGTTTATTTGTGCAAGATTATCATTTCATGTATTATTTCTGAGATCGTGTCACTGAACATTCTGTCAATTCTGCCAATCCGACTTAATCATGCATATTTTTCTTGTTGTGGGGATTGAATAAATACTTTATTAAATTATTAAATTATATACCTTATCAAGAATAAAATATTTATATGTAGGTTTAAATGTTATATATTCTTTGTACGCACAGAAGTGTGGCAATGTGCATGCTCTTGTTTTGACTTGATCCATGCTTATTTGTATTGTCTTGAGGATTCAATAAATTATTATTATTATTATATATATATATATATATATATATATATATATATATATATATATATAAAGCTCTTCAATCTTTTGGCAATATAATGTTAAGGAATTTAAATACAAACAAAAGAAATATTTCAGTTGACAACTTTTGGATCAGATAATATGAAAATCTGCTCGGTGTATAGTACACATTGATTATAAACTATTTTTACATTGAAATTATTGTATTAAAATGCTTACATTAACAATTACTAAAAAATAACAATTACCCTATGATAATCTGATAGAGACATAAATTAAGTCATAATTGTTGAACATGATCGGAAACAACGTTGCATAAATCTTGAATAAAAACGTCAAACTACCAACATGGTTAACTATACATTGGTAAACAATGGCAAAGAAAAGCGGATGACATCAGACCGTGACTAGATTCAAAACAATGGTGGCTTTACTCACGGGACATGCACTGATAAAAAAATATAGGGTTATAAAAAGTATGAACTTAAGGTTATCAACGATTAAAATTATTATTTTTTAGATTTTCCAAATAGATTAAGATTAACTTAAAGAAAACAAAAATAATAATTTAGGTCTGTTTTCCATCTAGCTTAATATATATATATATATATATATATATATATATATATATATATATATATATATATATATATATATATATATATATGCAGTTTTGGATTTCTTAGAACTGCGTTCAGTCAGACAACAGTAGTCTTGGTTCGACAATCTCATGTGGAATACACAACAACCAGCGTCTCCCCCAAAATGATCATTCTGTTAGAGGCTTGACCAGAAGCGAGCCTCACCCATCCGTTAAATTGGAGGGCATATGGTTCGTCTGTTGCTGTTTAAACTCATGAATAGAGAGACCCTATCCACAGTCAACAACCCAAACTTTCGCCAGCTTCTCGTCGGATGGCTTATACATGCAGTCTCAGATTTATTTAAACTGCGTCCAATGAGACAACAGCAGTCGGGAGTTATACTCGGAGAATCTAAAGCATATATCGATACCCTGATGAGTCTAAATACCAACAGACGAACCATGTGCCCTCCAATGTAAGGGATGGATGGGGCTCGTTCCCGGTCAAGCAACCAACAGAATGCTCTATTAATGTATATAATTTAAGCTTCATCCAGGTAAAACATTTGCAATAAATTTGTATCAATGTGAAAGAATGTTATGACGTTACAGAGAAGCTTTTATACTAATTTCTGTTGTTAATGGTTCATATTTGTATTGTGTCTTACAGTGAAAAATGGATACTCTTCAATCATTTAATCTTCCCGAAGACCAAAACAAAGGTTATAGTCGATATGTAATAGGTAGAGCTGGTAGTAATATGAAAGATCAAAGTGTTTTTGAAATGTTGAGGAAGTAATCTAATAGTGGTACCCATAAGTAATATTTAATATCTTTTTTTGACATTAACAGTTTTAATCCACAATATAACCTCCGTCGTTATTAACAATCTTCGCTCATTTCTCTTACAAATTTTTCGATTCCCATTTTATAAAATGAGAATGATTTTGAAGTAAAATATTCTTCGACAGCTTTGATAGCTGTCGTAGAAGGAACTTTTTTCTCCGCGAAGAAAATATTCCATCATATATTTGAGAAAAATTCCATATATTGAGGCAGTCTGATGGTATCAGGAGAATGCGGTGGAGGGGGAACTACTTCCCAGCCTAACTGTTTGATTTTTTCTTTGGTGAGGTCTTTTCTTTGGTGAGGTTCTCTGAGGTCTTGCCTCGTTTTCGATTAACCAGTCTTGGATGGTTTTGAATCAAAGCCTATCTAACTGAGACAATAATACACCATACTGAAAGAAACACACTTTTAAGGTGAAGACCAGGTTTTGAAATGGACAAAGGCGGTTGTCCTGGTGTTAACCATTGTTTTTTCTTATGTGGATTGGTATATAGAGTCAATTTTTCATCCCTAGCAATAAATTATTCGTTGAAGAAAATTATGACACCCTCATTCCTTCCCTTTCCACTTTGTTCAGCTGTTTTAAACACATTATGGACCATGAAGTTTTAAGCCTAGTAGCTAATTCCTGGATAGTTGGCTTCGAATTAGCTTCACTTTCAGATAACAGATTAATCTCAATAAGACTTACACCTCAATAAGTTTTATATCGACGATTTGGTTTTGCATCGACTACAAAAGTAAGTTGCTGTCCTAACAATTTCGGAAAAACATTTGTCAAACATTAATCGTATAAGACTTGCAGCGTAGATCCTGTTTTGACATGTAATGTATTGTCGAGCCGCTTACACCAACTTTTGCCTACAAATTTCGCGAAAATTGTCTCCAGGTCCTCTGAAATAAATTCAATAGCTTTTTAGAAAACTGTAGGGATCCTCACTGTCCCATCTTTGAAATGGACTTTCTTTACGTGTTAACGGGGCCATTTCGATCTTCTCTAAAGCCTTATATTTCGCAACAATATTGTAATGTTATAAACAATCAATTTCAGGTATCCGAAGAACCGAATTATTTCAAAGCCCGAACGTCCAGCGTGTGGGCTTTCAATTATTGCCGCTTTTCGATTTGATTCCACACTCGATTTTGGACATTTTGAGATTATACTTCTTTACTACCTGTTTTTAGTTTCGAAGACTGAGAATAGCAACATTGTGCTGAGATGCTATACGGTTGGGAAATTTAAAATAGAAATTGTCCAGATTATGGTGACATTTCAAAATTTGTTAATTCATCAATTGGCTCGTTTTTGAATAGTAGGCCCTCTAAACCACGCGCATCAATAATCTGGCAGCCGATTTGCTTTAATCTCTTTACGTTTTCGAGATATAATTTTTCAAAACCTGAAAATTTCATTCTTTTAACAGTTTCTTGTGTATATCTCGAAAACCGTTTGAGATATCGAAATGTGTTTATCGCCGTTCATTTCTAAATCAAACTCTCTATCTAGTTTCATATTTTCAGTGGAATCCAGGGATTCTTGGATTATGTCCACCATATGAAAATTTCACCCAAATGTACCCTCAAAAACTTAAAAAAATTAATTGGCTCATTTTTGGATATTTGATAGTCCAAACCACGTATATCAATCATCTAGCAGCGGATTTGCATTATCTCTTTTAGTTTACGAGATAGGATTTTTCAAAATCGAAAAATTAGCCAAAATTGCATTCTCTCGATTTTTTTGCGAATATCTCGAAAACCTGTCAAGATATCAAACTGGGTTTGTAGCCGTGCAATTTCCCACTATTTTCCTTATTTAGCAGTGAATTCTATGCTGATGAACATTCAAATATCACAAACATTTTAGGTTAGATGCATCTAACGATACCGTAACTAATAAAAACTGTTTTATGTTAAAATTAATTCAAATTAAAAAAGTAGTTTAAAAAGAGTTAAAACGCAAATAATTGATAAATTTATTGAAGACTAAAAAAAATATATTTGAGTTAACGCTGCATACAAAAATTAATATTTTTTCTATAGAATAAAATATCTTCTATTTCAATTAAAACGTTGAAAAAAAACATTAAACGATTAACGAGAACCATTTTCATCACATTATCCTAATTTTTTTAAAGTCTGGATATCATTATTAACAAATAGCTATTACGACAATGCATCTATGTATCATTAATCACAAATTGTTTTCTTGTTAAAACGTATTAAAGTTCATTCTAATTAGTATATAATAATACGAGTTTGGTTGATTACACAAGTTTTGTTAATGTTTTTTTTTATTCAACGTTTCATTAATTAATTTCTTGCTCTTTCCAGTACTTGCCAGATTTTCCTCTATCTACCTACCTAAGGATCACAGATTGTATGGTATTTATAAAATATATCTAGCTATGTCAACATCTTCCCGCTAGTCAGATCAATAACTGTCTTTAAAGGTTGTACAAAAAGTTATCGATTTGACACAGACGATTAGTTAGATGGTTTGCTGCTAAGTTTTAGACACTTGCGTTTAGCTTTTTCTTTATAGCAACTGAATAAAGCAAATTAGTTTGATCGTCCAAAACTAGATGAAATTGAGGTTCGGACTGTTCAAGGTTTTTAACCCCAACCGACATACAAAAATAGTTTGAGTTCCACCTCAAAGAATTTTTCCGGTTTTTTATATACAGTCTGCTCCCATCAACAACATTGGCTAATTAGCGGCCGTAACTTGAGGGATTATAGATCAGCAAATTGTTTACATAAAGTTAGTGATCACAATGTAAAAAGGAGGTATAGCGGTGATATATTATATACACATATTATATACAAGTTGACAATACAATAAAATCTAATTTTTATCTAAATCTAAGTTTTGTATGAATAAAAGTAAAACGAAATCTTTTACATCAGTACAACAGAAACGAAAATTTACCAAATTTATTTTGTAATAACAACCATGCTTGGGTAGAAGAAAATCCGCATTCTGTGAAAATAACCCATTTTCAGCCCAGATTTTCACTAAATGTGTGTGTAAACACCAAATCAGTTATTTTTAGCTTCTCGACCCGCGTTTCGCTAACCATTATCAGGTGATTCCATCTCAGGAGATGGTAAATTCAGATTGAATCATCTTCTGATGATGTTAACATTATTAACGAAACGCGTGTAGAAAAGTTAAAAGCATAAAAGCAAGTGGTATAATGTTTAGTGGTAAATCTCTTTGAGTTTACTACAGTAAACTATAATTTTAAAAATAATTAATATTATTCAGTGCTTCAGGCCTTGTAGATTAAGATTTCTGATATCCTTTATACCACTAAGTGTCGGTTTATTGGGTTGCCTATATTACGGTTACCTTTCCAGATCTACACCGTAATCGACGGCGCTTAACTTTACTTATCGAGAACTGATGTTCAACATGGTGCTGCCCGACCTTGGGGCTTTAAAATGAATTTACGAAGTGTTAATTTAGAAAAGAATATCGATTTTCAGAAAAGCAATACCATGGTGAATTCGACCTGTGGAAAATTCGTTTTTAAAAATATATTGTACAGGACGAAATTACTTTGAACACTTACGAAGTTTTACACGTCTAGTTTATTAGGCTTTTCCGAATTTAGTACATTTTATAGAGACGCTGAACATAGTTAACATTATTACCCTAAATTGTTCTTAGTAAAACCAGATGCCATAAATTACATACAAATAAACCCATATTATTTTGACCTAGTTTCTTTGTCTCTCAATTTTATGATGATTTTATGATGTGTATGTGTGTGTGTGTATAATATATATGTATGTATGTGTCGAAATCGATTTTGTGGCCTGTTTGTAGATGATGTTGGAACAGAACCGATGTGGTTTGTTTATTTCAAACCGCTAATTTATATTCCTCGAGCCCGGCTGATATTCTTCGATTGGTACCACTACAATTTGCGACCCAGAAGAGTATAAATATTACGGGACGGTTTCTACAGCTTTCAGTCTTCAGACATGCATTGAGAATGCCAAGTGTGACCTTGGCGAAACGTCTGCACGTTCCCAACAAACGGGGCACAAACGATCGGATGTACTCCCGGACTAATATTCTAATGTATTATTCTTTCCGCAGAGGAAAGTCCTGGATCGGGAAAGTTGGAAACATGCTGAAGAAGCCTTCATCCTGCAGCCTGCAGTGGATCGACACGGGCAATGATATATATATATATATATATATATATATATATATATATATATATATATATATATATATATATTACAGAAATCTTTCACCCTTTCTCCACGTGGTGCCACAGTCGCCTTCGCCCAACTGTCCACCATCCGACGTCACGTGTCTCTCGGGACCGGTTTCTAGCCTTTCAGCCGTCATCAGCCGAGCTCCAGACGAACGCAAGGAAAGCAGTTCGAAGAGACGATCGGGGCCAGGCCAAGTCAACTGGCCATTTTAATGATGGGTCGTGATTGCAGACAACTCACGCCATCATACGGCGAATGCTCGTAGCAGTCAGGACCGCTCGTAACATAACTACGCTATCTTGTATACGCTATATCTTGCATACGCTACATTGTGGGCATATATATATATATATATATATATATATATATATATATATATATAAATAAATTTAAAATTACCTTATATAATAAAAATAAAATTATATTTAGAATAGATTACGAAATGAGGGTAGTAAATAGATGGGAAAAAAGCCCTTTCAAACAGGATATGACTACATTTTTATAATGTCATGGAGTATGAACAGAAAACGAACTGTTATTTGAAGATACCTGAGTTAAAGGATTTCCGCTAAAAGACCACTGATTCAAAGATACAATGGACAGTTGCTTTTGAAGGTAATCTCAACTGATTATCTTCATTTATTTAATGATTTCAATAAATAAATTGTGACTGTAATTTTCAATTATGAACTAACTTGATGACATTAATATTATGATATAATAAAATGACTAAAAACAATTATACAATGTCAAATAATAATCATCTAAAAGCATATCTGGACTAGCCTAAAAGAGAGGAAAACTGCCAACATTATTCACGAATCCTTGAAGATTTTTAACGATAAGATAATAAAGATAAATAAAACCTGAAAACTAACGACGAAGTTTCTCTCATTATATTTAAAAGCGATATTTACCAGCCTTTAATTTCAACCAAGGAAACAGTAAAATCTCATGATATATATATTATTGTTAAAAAGTTGTAAAAATAATCATGAATAAAAATAAAGATACGAGCAGAAGTACGCCAGCGTCCCAAAATCTAGGCATTTTCTCACTTCAAAATTGATTCTCATAAATCATTTACCTCACTTATAATTATGAAATCAGGATGACCGATTATAAATCCTTCTCTTGATTGTTCTATTGGAACCTTTGGTGTGAAACACTAAACTGGAAGAGATTTACCACTAAACACCAAGTAATTTTTATACTTATCGCCGCGCGTTTCGCTAACCATATTAACATCATCAGGATATGATTTAATCTCCTCCTGATGATACTAATATGGTTAGCAAAACGCCCGTATAAAATAATGATTTGGTGTTTAGTAGTAAATCTCTTCGAGTTTAAATCCTTCGATACTTAGGCCAAGATTAATTTTATGATTTGTAAATATACACCCATAAGTTCGTAAAACAATATATGTTTTATAGAAGCAGAAGTAATAACATTAGAAAATAGCAGTAAAAATATATGCAACAACTGAATTAGTGAGCAGATCCTAGCATAATGACAGTAGGCGGTAATATGGCCGATTCACGAGAAAGGGATACACTTGATACATAGTGATTTGCTGTCTGCGTCAATAGGATCCCCCCAGCACTTCCATGGTTTTCCAACTGGTCTTTGACCATTGACTTTCCCCCTTAGTCTGCGTTTGGGATGCTGAACATACATGTAGTTATAAATTTCACTAAATTGTTCTTAATCAAACCATACACCATAAATTACATGTTCTTAATCATGCATACCCATATTCTCGACTTCGTTTCGCTAAACATGCTAACACCATCAGGAACTGATTTGATGAATCCTCTCAGCGCTTGCGTGGTTTTCCAACTGGTCTTTGTCCATTAGCTTTCCCTCTTAGTGTGTTTGGGAATTCTCTGTCATCCATCAGCTCCACATGACCAGTCCATTGCAACTTCTTGAAGTTTATGACAGTCGACACTTCTGGATTATCGAGGATGGTATACAATTCTCTTTTGTATCGTATTCTCCAGATCGAGTCTTGTCTCACAGGTCCGAATATTCTTCTGATGACCTTTCTTTCAAAGGCGTTAAGTAATTTTTCGGACCCCTGCGTTAATGTCCACGTTTCGCTACCATAGCATAACACAGGTCTTATAATGATTTTCTATAGTTTAAATTTTGTTTTCCTGTGCACCTTTCTGTTTTTAATAATTGGGAGTACCGAATAATACGTCTTATTTGCCATCACAATTATTCTTTTAATTTCGATGTTAAGTATACAAAGTTGTCTACATTTTCTAGATTAAAGTCTCCTACTGTAATATTTTGTCTGATTGGCACTTTCTTCCTAGTTTGTGTCATAACTTTTATTTTGTTTTCTTTAGTACGTAGTCCAAGTTCCCTTGCTACCGAGTCAAGGTTTACAAATATTTCTTTAACACTCTCCAAAGATCTTGCAAGTATATTTATGTCGTCAACATTTACTACGAGTTGTGTGGATTTGAAGCATAGTGTTTCCTTGATGTTAGCGGGAAGTTTCCCAACAACATATTCGAGTGCTAAATTGAAAAACATTGGTGCCAGACATCTTGTTTACCTTGTTTAAAGCCCTTGTCAGTTCTAAAGCTGGAAGTCAGATCATTTTCTACTCTGACTTGTGATAAAGAATCGGTCATTGTCATTCTTGCAAGCCGAACCAGTTTCGGTGGGACTCCCAACTGCAACATGATTATATGCATGTTTGAAGTCAACAAATACCTGGTGCACATCAATGTTATATTCCCAGCACCTGTTTAAATGAGAATATCTGGTCCACGGTCGATCGTCAACTCTAAATCCGCCTTGGTATTCACCAATTACTTTGTCAACAAAGAGCTTAATTCTCGTTTCTAGAATTTTGGTCAAGATCTTATAAGACGGACACAGCAATGGTATTACTCGATAGTTTTTGCAGCATAGTTTATCACCTTTTTTATAAACTGAATGTGCCATGTATGATACCCCTTCGCCAATCTTCAGGAAGTGTTTCCTGCGTCCAAATGTCTGTGTAGGAGATGTACTATGCAGATGTTACCGGTTTTCAGAAGCTCACCTGGAATTTGATCAGTACCCAGCGCTTTGTTGTTTGGGTGGTTCCTCAGGGCTGTTTTTACTTCTTTGAATGTGGAAGAACTCAAACAGGATCCTTCATCAGCCGTTATGTCTGCTATTTATGCAGCATTATGTCTGCTGTTGCTATTCGTGCGATGATGGGCTCGGATTGAGGAGGTGTTCAAAGTGTTGAGCATATCTTAGTTCTATATCTTCCGCATTACCTATAACCTTGTCTTTTGCATCCTTTCAGAGTGTCGTATTCGGTTGGTATCCCTCTTTCATCCTTTTAACCCATCTGTTGTGTTGTGTAATTTAAAATGTTTGTCCATATTTTTTATTTCGTCAGTACTGTACTTCCATTTTTTAGTGTCTGCAGATTTTGTTTGTGCAAATCGTCTAACATTATTATATTTGTCCTGTTTAGCCCGTGTCGTTCATTCCGTTAATATTTTGTAAGCTAAGGATACACTAAAATGCGAGTACTATCCTGGCATATAATTCCTTTGCACAACTTATAAAGTTTTAACGAACATAGTAAGGCGGATAGTACCATATATCGAAGAAAGAATGGACGAATATCAAGGTTCGTAGGATTTAGATGTACGTCAAATAATGGAGAAAATATCCAAATTTGATACTCCTTTATTCCAGATTTCAGGCAGGATTATTATTATTGTTTATATATTTTCAAATTTCAGTTCATATATTTCAGGCAGGCTCACGATCGTGTAGTATACGAGGCCATGGAGGAAATGGAAATACCAGAGAAGTTTAATAGATTAACCTGAATGGCGATGCTTAACACTAAAACAATAATAGAAATCCAACAACACACCACAGTAGAATTTCAAATCAAAGAAGGTTTGCGACAGGGGAGATGGATTCGTAAAAGTTCTATTTAATATAGTATTACACAAAGTCATCAACGAAACAAACATAGACGTAAATGGAACAACGTAATAAACAAAGGAAAAATTGATAATAAGATAGGCAGATGGCCTGAGTGTATTAACAAAATCGTGAAGATTATCAAGAGGGACCTATGATGACATTTCTCTCCCCAAATAGGTTTATTTTAGTATTACTAATTCTAAAGGAACTTTTCTTTTAGGCAATTAAAAACACGGCGTTCTGCAATATTCGGTTCGTGATTGGTGCTAAATACCAATATTTGATATTTCTTTGCTGCATTCCAAACAAAATTTCAGCAACTTTTAAGTATCTTTGTACTTACCCTTTTTTCTTTTGCATTGAATTGTTTCTAGTAACAATTTCAAATTATTAAAGTTTTCTATCATATGCATTGCAAAGCCGATTGAAAGTGAGAGCAACTGCAACAACAGCACTTATTAAGCTATTAATGTTCCCATGGGCATCGAGTTATTAGCCATTAAAAAAATGTGTTAGGTTTTTCTGAATTCAGGCCACTTTTTTTAGAAACTTTTAATTTTTCTTAAAATAAATTCTGTCATTGAACAAATCCCTTATGAGGCCACTGAATTCCTTTTGAATAATTTTGAGTGACTTCACTCAACAGTTCACGGACAAAATCGTGTTGCCTCTATAGTTCATGAGAACCAAGAATATATTCATGCAGTGGATTAGGAATAAACATCTCATTATTATGATGTATCAGACGCATGGCAGAGTATAAATTTGAATATTGCATTACGTTCAAATTAAGGGGTTTTTTTGAATTCGTAAATAAAAAAAGAATTTGCATTTATTTGAAAAAAAACTTTTTATTGATAATTGAAGCACATACACATCCAATGTTTTTTCAAAATTTTGGATGACATTTTGGCATAACCGTGGCTCTATCTCACCAATGACTCGAATAATTTCATCCTTCAATTTAGGAATCGATTGTGGATTGTTCTTATAAACCTGACTTTTCAGGTAACTCCAAAGAAAATATCAATTCTTCTGTTGGAACCTTTGGTATGAAACACTAAACTTGAAGAGATTTACCACTAAACACCAAAACGCTTTTTTGAACTGCTCGACGCACGTTTCGCTAACCATGTTAGCATCATCAGGAGATGATTTAATCTAATTCTAAAACTAAACTATGTTCTATTTATATGAAAACCATACCTAACGAAGCGTGTAAAAATCATAAACCGTGAAGTGTACTAAGCCTTACATTAATAATTGAAACAGTTGACTGAAAGGAATCGGTCCTTTATCTCGGTTCATGATTTTCTTACATTTTTCTATTTGAATGCTTTCATATGCATCCAAAGCCCTATTATTATTAACACTTTTAATTAGTCTTAAATTACTAATATCTATACTGTGGTCATGTTCGATTGTATGTTGGGCAATGCAAGATTTTTCATTTCTCCCATATTTAATGTGGGCAATATGTTCTTTATACCTTGTCAATATGGATCTTTTTGTTTGCCCAATATACCTTCGATCACAGTCTTGACAGCTAATTTCGTAAATGCCCGACTTTTCATGTTGCTGTACTTTATCCTTTGGATTATCCAGAACTTCTTTTAATTTATTATATGGTTTGTGCACAACCTTGATGTCCACTTTTTTCAAAATTTTCTCTAGTCCTCTTGTTAATTAGACATCAAATGGTATTACCATGAATTTCTTTATGTTCTGATCCTTTTGAAAAGTCGAAGATTCGTTCAATAATTTTCTGAACTTATGCTTTCTAATTAGTTTATCTACAATGTTCTTATTATAACCATTCACTTCAGATACCTCCCTAATTAATTTTAATTCTTTGTTATAATTATCTTTATTTAAAGGAAAATTAATTAATCTATTTACCATAAATTTTAAACTAGCCGTCTTATTTTGGAAGCTATGATTTAAATCATTACTAATGCATCTCAAAGTGGTGGTGGTTTTTCTGAAAATATCAAAATCTAACCTATTTTTATTATTTCTACTAACACATCCAGAAATGGTAAACTATCGTTGTTTTCGAGTTCATGCCTGAATATTATATTTTGGGATTTACTATTTAGGTTCTTAATAAAACCAACTAAATTTTTATTTTTCGAATTGAAAATGGCAAAAATGTCATCCACATATCTTAACCATACCTTCGGACCATACAGAAGAATTGATCTTCGGAAAGTAATTGAATTCATTCATCTGTTTCAAATTTACTCATAAATAAGTTGGCTAAGAACGGTGACAGAGGATTGCCCATTGCCGTTCCTTCTTGTTGTTCATAAAACCTGTTATTAAGCTGAAAACAATTTTGCTTCATACATAATCTTGTTAAGGAGATATACTCAGAAACACTCTTGTTATTAAAACCGTTTAACTCCAGTAACTCCCTCAGGTATTTCAAGGTATGTGGAATCGGGACACTCGGAAACAATGATGAAACGTCAAAGGAAACCAAAACCTCACCTTCCTGTAGATGTATATTTTTGAGTTTTTCTATGATTTTGGTTGAATTTATCACAAAACAGGAAGGTAGTTGGTTTGGTAGATTTTCAAATTTCTTTGTTAACCACTTTGCCAAGTTGTATGTTGGAGAATCAATGGCTGATACAATGGGTCTCATTGATTTTCCTGGTTTTTGAATTTTTGGTACAGCATACAATCTTGGCACTTTTGGATTAGAAACATGTAATTTGCTTTTCAGAGAAGGAGAAATAAGGCTGTTACAAGATTTCAATGTATCTCTAACTTCGTTAATCATTTTTGACAATGGATTGCTAGGTAATCGTTTATAAGGACCGTCTTGAATTAATTTTTCAACGCGTTCAAAGTAATTAGGTTTGTCCATTACTACAACCTTATTTCCCTTATCAGCTTTTAAATAAAAACAATCCTTCTCTCGCAGACGCTTGATTAAAGAAAATAGTTTAACTGTGTCAAATCACATGATCTTGGTGGCGAATTAACATCACCGTTTCTTGCAATAACTCGCCCAGGAAATTTTTCTCTCAATAAATCAATTGTTTCATTAGCAGAGTGAGGTGTAGCGCCATCTTGTTGGATCACATATCCTCCAGATCAGTATTATTTAATTCAGCCCACAAAAATCCAGTTATAGCCTCACAATATTGAACACCATTTATAATTACAGCTTCATCAGTAGCATACTGAAAGAAATACGATCCAATTACATTTCCTGACCATAATGCCACACCAAACAGTGACTCGTTGAGGATGTAAAGTTTCTCATGAATCAATCGTGGATTTTTCTCACCCAAAATGAGACAATTTTGTTAATTAATATAGCTACCAATTTCAGAATGTAGTTCATATGAAAAGATGATTTTTTTAGAACAGTAATATGTTTGCTCTTTGATCCAGTTGACATATTCACGACGTTTTGAATGATCCAGTGGCTTTAGTTACTATGTTATTTGAATCTTATATGCGTTCAGAGCTAAATCCGTAAAATAAGCCATGTTGTGGATTCACTGAGTCTAAATTGTTGTGAACGTCGATTAATGGAAATTTCTGGGTCTTTCACGCATCAAATCACTATATATTGCCCTACTTTTACGTTCCACCAAACCAGATTCTTAAAATTTGTGAACAATTCGATTGACAGTACTTTCAGATAGACGATTGTGAAAACCGTAAATATCACATACTTTTCTAAGAACATTTTTCACTTTATTTCAACAATTTTAACGCGCTGTTGTATTGTGTACGAGTCCATTTTTATAAATGTCATACATTACACTTCTGAAATGAGACTAGATCTAGGCAAATTCACGACGCCATCTGTGTTATATTCAAGAATAAAAAAAAACAATGCTGAATGTGAAAGACCTGTTATTTGAGTGATACTTTCTTAACATCAGATAAAAAATGAGAATAATAATGAACATGATCTTTAGGTTCTTACATACTTTGTTATCAAAATGTAACATTTTATTACATATTGCTCTTTGATGTAATTAACTTCCTTGTTTTGCCTAGCTATAATTAATCCAAAATTGTGACGCAAAAAATATATAATTAGACATTAAATGGTCTTAATTACCTGTTGTTGGTATTCCGATTATAGCATGAAATGAAAAAGGAAAAGTATGTACTCGAATCAAATCAAATTTACACAACAAAAAGACAACGAACAGAATAATAGACTTTTCTGAATTTACAGAATAATTTGATTCGACAAATAGATACCGTTTGAAATATGAATCTAACGAGAAAGTATCTTTAGAACAAAATAAGTGCAGAAAACACTTTTTTCCGGCATAGTGAAACCGAATCCCGGAAATACTTGTAGTGAATGCATTTATTGTACTATAACTTTCACTTTAAAGAATAAATTGCTTCGTAATCATTGATTCTACTGTAAGTGTAATTATAATTAAAGTTAAATGCATTTTTTCATGAAGAAATGCCATTAAAATATACGGATACTAAAACAAATGGAGTAAAATTCAACATAATTTAGTCAACCAATACTTATTAACATGTACCTTTTATAATAAAATAAGATAAGATAATTAATAAGACATTTTTGTCATGATAAAAGCTACTCATCTAAATGTAATGACCACATGTCAGCATTATACAGGGTGTAAGGGTAGGCTCTAAAAACAAACGATTTATCACATCAGAGTTCCGGAGGAAAAAATTGTAAAGTTACTTCAAAACAATGCTACTTACAATCAAAAAAATGTGTCAAAATATGTGTAAAACCATATTTGGCAAATAAGAATTGATTATTACTTAATGAATAAACTACAAATAAACTAATGAACATTGTTAAAACAATTTTAAGAAAATTAAGAATCACGTCATATTTCGGTCAATGTGGCAACGTCGCGGACAATGTTACGACAAAAATTGTTTCAACATAGGTCAGTGCGTGCATTTAAGTTCGATTTAAAACCAAAATTCCGAAGGGGTTCGGTGGATTTAGAGGTAAGGATACCCAGAAATATCGCTTTCAGATCGGCAAACATTTGTTCAAGTTTCTCAAATAGTTTTAAGATATGGATAGTGTGGTTGAAAAATTTCAAGAATATGGACGGCTACGAAAAATCTGCCCTGAAGTCGAAGAACACATTTTACATCTGGTTGAAGAAGATTTTACCAAAAGTACCCGAAGTGTTGCGCGACAAGTTATACTTGTATTACTCTACCTTTATCATGTACAAATAGTACAAGTACTCTTACCTGCTGATTTTTCACACAGGCAATCCAAAGGACTCCAATTTTTTTGTTGTTATTTTTTTCATAGGGAACGGAACGGTGGACGTTTTGAAAAGTTAATTTAATAAAATAATTAATTATGTGTTTTTAACTGTAACGTGAATCGTTTCGAACGTGTTATAGGGTGAAAAATAAGTGCTAGTAATTTCAACTTTGACATTAAACGACAATAATGCATAAGTTTTCCTTTTCTGTAACAACCATTTTAATCAAACTTATTCTGAAACGTGTAGAAGAAATGGCTATAAAACTGTTACATATTATTTTTTTAAATAATACCTTAAGAGATCAATGTAACAAAGAAGTGCATTGTGATATATCGAAATAAATAAAACGATCAGAGACTTCTGGAAATAAATACGGCGTTGCCAATATTAAAAAAAAATTAAATGAATCTTCTAATTTGTTTTCCGCGGAAATCGTCGCATTTTGTACATATAGGATTTTTTTTTTGTTCAAAAAAAATTAAGAAAGAATCGTCAGTTAAATTTACGGAAATACCTGTATATTGTTTCCATGTCTCCTTTTGTTTTCAAATGACATAAGCCGTTTTTAAGTATAAGATCATGTTTAAGTATATTGTAATGTAACTTTTTTTTCTTTTTTCATTAAAATTACAGCTACGGCAGCCGTTTGCCGGAGGCAGTTGGTTCGTTGGTCACGGATGGATTACACAGGCACGTCACAATCACAAAAAAATAAACCCTTAAACCGGGAAAAGGTCTATCTCTGCCAAAAAGACTCAGTAACCGAGACTAACAAAAAAAAAACAAATAAAAAAAAACAAATATAATACTCAAAACAAGAACACAGAACACACACAAAAAAAGAATCTAACTTTGATGTATACAATTACCCTACTTAACAAGGCATAATAAAGATGAAAGGTTCAACATTAAACAAACATTATCAAGCGTTATTAAATGATGGTAGACAAATAGTGATTGGGTAATCAGTGATTAATAGTAGTTAAAATTATAATAAAATATAATAAAATAATATATGACCTTATCCTTTATGGTACTGTTTAACTATCCAGTTACTAAGATGGGCAATTACTAAATTCTTCGGGACACGGGCGTAGCCAAGGGGGAGGGGGGGGGGGGGGGTTCAAACTTTTAGAGAAATTAGCCCATACTTGCAATGTATATGAACGGTGCCAAAAAGCTGTAAAAATATCCCTATTGAACTGTTACCCCAGGAAGTCACGCGTCGCGTTAAAGTGTGTAAAACTCTCCTTAAAAACCCTACTGATTTCTGATTCATCTTGCGATGAAAAAAGAGTTTATTTTAATAAACCTAATGACGTAAAACAGTGATATATGTGTGAAAAAACTTATTAAAAAGGTCATGCTATGTGTTTGAAGGAATAAGCCACTTGGTGATGGTTATTGGTAATAGGGCGATACATTCAGAATTCTACTCCGCTCAACGTGAGAGAGTTCACGCTTTTCCCGACCTGCAGCAAGACCACACAATTTACATCTGACTATCTCAAACATTAACAAATTGGACTTTAAACTTATCCCTCGTCCAGCATATAGCCCTGAGCTCGCTCTCTTGGAATACCACTTGTTCCGATCCATGACTCACTTTTTCCGGGGAAAAAATTCAATATTGAAGAAGCGATAAAAACTGGCTGCGTTTTTTGTCTCTAAAGTCTCTCGTGGTACTGAAGAACAATAGAGTTAGTGGCTCAAAGCTGGGTTGAGGTCATCAAAAACAACGGCTATATTTGATAAAATAACCTACAGGTACACATTTTTTAACTTGATATATAAGAATAACTAGGTATCTCAAAAATACAAGAACTTTGGTATACCTTAGTTATTATAATTAAAACTAAAAACTGTACACTAGTACAAAAACTGTACTGTAGGATTGGGCATATCGTCTGATATATGCAGATGCACATAAAATGTAATCAACCCGGAAATTAAAAAAAGAGACCATTTGCAATGTCGCAATTGAATTTCTGAACAACGAACAATAGGTCCATTGTTTTCAAGAAAAAATGTACTTGGTGATAAGCTTACTTTACATTGGATGTATTCGCCAATAAAAAGAATGTTGTAATCTGGAGTGATAAAAATATTCTTGTTATTTATGTCAAAATATCTGCACCGGCAAAAAAGGTTCCTTTGGTGGGAAATTTGATCAAATTGAATCATTGGACCATGTTTTTTTCGACAGTAATGAAAGTAATAATAATGCACAAATATGTTTATTCATGAATCAATCAATTCTTCTACTGGAACCTTTGGTGTGAAACACTAAACTTGAAGAGATTTACCACTAAACACCAAAACACTTTTTTGAACTGCTCGACGCACGTTTCGCTAACCATGTTAGCATCATCAGGAGATGATTTAATCTGAATGATTTAAATCATCTCCTGATGATGCTAACATGGTTAGCATGAACCAATGATTAAATGGACGATGTTTGACTGTATTAAGCTGTTCCGGCTTAACCCATAAATGAACATATAATTATTACTATAACTTACCAAAAAATATATACATAATTTAATCAAGTTGATTCAGATTGAAAATGTCGATCAATAACAAATGACGACATGATGTTTTAACATTGATAAGAATGCTCTTCTTGCCTTTCATTTAGGTCGTTATTAAAACACCTTTCCACAGAAACAGCCTAGCACGTCCTTTTTTCAAGCTACTTCTTCTTTATAATTTAATATGGTGTTAATTGAAATTATTTATATCTGACTTTGAACTGGACAATGTAGGAATTACCACAAAACGAGGGAGGTATTTTCACAGTATTCTACGAATCTTTAAGGGCAGTTTTATTATTTTCTATAGTTTAATTTGTTTCTGTCTCATTTACAGTACAGTCAAGTGTTTAAGGCGATTTTATATAAAATGGCAAGTTCTAGCTGTCGATTTTGCAAAAATCCAGCAGATAAGTTTTGTTATATATGCGGACGATTTATTTTAAAGTCACAAGCTAGATCTATATTCGAGGAAGTCAAAAAAACTATATTTTATATTTTAAATACTAAATTGAAGATCAAGATAAAAATTGGGTCCCTCATGTTTGCTGTGTAAGTGGATGCATCACAAAAAAAACTCTATGCCGTTTGCTATTCCTGTGGTGCGGAGAGAACTGGACCAGTACCCAGGGCCAAACGAGAAAAATTCTTCATGAAAATCTTACCGTAGGTTAGGTAACATTGTGAACAAATATCCTATCTTGAGCTATTACTAAACAAATAAACTATCGACAATAAGAAACCCTAACGCGTGCAACTCAGACCGACTATAGTCAACAAAGAGCGATTTTTTTTGCAGCTGAACAACACGAAATCCCATAAAGTCAAAGAAATGATAAAATTTTTTAAACGACGCAAGTGAAGTTCTACCATATCGAGCGTATAACCCAGACCTTGTGCTGTTGGACTTTCACTTCTTCGTTTTGACTTGAACGCAGTTGCAAGAAATCGAACGAATTTGAAATAAGACTCTATAAATATTTTGATTTTAGGTATAAAGCTTGATACAGGGTAGGAAGAGATGGGTTTGAATCGTTAAATCAAATGGTATTTTTTTCTTATGGCGAATTTTTCATTGGAAGTTATAGTAAAAAAATACAAGCACATATGGCTCAACCTAATACAGTAGTATAATCACAAACATTAAATAGGAAAAAAACTTTTTGATATTTAAATTTTTCATTAAAATGTATTGTTTATTTAACGTTTTAAGTAAAACCTGTGTACCTTTTTACCCATTTAAATCAATTAAAGTCCGGATAAATTAAAAATTTAAATTACTTAAATTAGAGATATTTAAATAAACATTATAGGTTATACATTAATTCAGTGAGATTTTTTATAAAATACCACGCATCCAGCATGTGTTAGCAATATTTCGTGTTTTGTTGGTCGTCTCTTGGGAATTTCAATAGAAAACTATCCTGATTTTTTTTATACTAAAAATAAAAACATGAAAATTTATTTACAACATAGTAAAAAAACGATTATATACAAATACGTTTTCTTCTAAATTCTGATTATAGGTTTATTATATTAGATGCCGGAATACATTTTTTCGATTCTATATGAGATGGCTTCAATATTTGTACTTGCACACATAATTATACTAAAACTATTGTGTGTTGCTACTGCTACGTTTCAAAAGACTAAAAAGAAGTCAATTCTGTATCGAATTGTCACTGGTTATAAAAAATGGATTCATTACGATAATCCTAAGTGAAGAAAAGCAATAGTTTAGCAAGGTGAACCATTGACATCAACGCCGAAACGAGATATTCATGGATATGAACATTTTGTTAAAAAAGTACCGGGAATTGGCCAATAAAACACAAAATGTTTATTATTTATCCAAATTTATTGTATCGCCTTCAAAGTAGGCCCCTTTCAAACTAATTACACTTATGCGAATAATTCAATTGCAAAAACATTTTTTAAACGCATTTTCCGGAATCGACTTCAGTTCTTGTCGCGAATTCTCTTTTATATCTTCTGTCGACTGAAAATGGGTGCCTCGAAGTGGTAATTTGAGTTTTGGAAACAGAACGAAGTCGGCCGGAGCCATATCAGGTGAATGCGGTGGTTGTTGGATGGTGTTTGTTGAGTTTTTGGTGAGAAATTCGTTCACAATGATAACCTTGTGAGATGGTGCGTTGTCATGATGCAAAATAAAGAGCTTTCTTTCCACGAATGTGGCCTTTTTCAACGAATTTGCTCTCTCAAACTGACCTTCTGGCAAGAATTCCGAGTGCACAACACCGGGATAATCAAAGAAAACAGTCAACTCATATATCCATAGCTCATCACCAGTTACAAAGCGTTTTATGAATGTGGGGTCGGAATTGACTTGTTCTAGCACGTCTTCAGCGACCTTTAAGCGACTGAGTTCATGAACAATTTCCGGTACTTTTTTGACAGAATGTATAACTGGACAGTGATGTAACTATACCATCTGAGGCCCGTGGCAAATTCATTGGATGGGGCCCTCCCAGTAAAAATCGTCAGGTAATTTAATTTTAATAAGCTACTTAAGTAGTTAACTAACAGTATTACTAATATTGTGTGCATTTTAGTTAAATATCTAATACATTTTATTTTCAAAAGCATAGGTATTATATAATTTTAATGAAATAACAATTTAATATTAACAAGATATTTATTAATAAAATTCTTTTCTTCGAGCTTTCTGTTCCGCAAAAGTATAAATAACATCATCCAAGTTTAAAGATCGGGTCCTAGAATTTTCAATACACAGAATAGCCAAGTTACGTAGCCTGTCTTGTCCCATAGAGTTTCTTAAATAGGTTTTTATTAATTTTAGTTTCAAAAACGATCTTTCAGCACTAGCTTGTCACAGAAATTGTAACAAACTACATTAATGCAGTACATACTTCAAGAAAGCTGAACGACATAAAATGATTCTTTATTATTATTAAATCAGCTAGTCCTCTAATACACGAAGACTTTTCTATTTCGTCTCTGAAGGTGGACCGAAAACTGAGAATTTCCTTGGCAAATGATTCAGATATGTCTTTTTTATATATATCAACAAATCCTATAGCTTTTTTTAAATAGTTCAGTGTCATTTCAATTTTGCAAAGTGGCACCAAAACACTGAAATTGGAAATTTGGAAAATTGTAATTTCATTCATTGGAAGGAAACGCGATTTTAGTTGATTAATAATGGTGTCCAATATTCGATAAAATATGTTCACTTTGAACAAACTTTCCGGATCTCGGACACGCTCATCTTCGCAAAGTTCGTCGAAATGGCGTTTTACCTTCCTCTGACGAGTTTTAGAAAATTCAGGGTTGATGGACCATTTTCTGCTACACTATTTGCTTCCTTTTTTTAAATTTTCAGATTCATGTTTATACCTTTTCAATTCTTCCAGACAAATTTTCAAACGTTTTAAGGCATTTGAAAGATCGGTGGCTTTAAACTGAAATGCTTTAGAGGCTGCATCGATAGTTTGGAGAATTTTGAAATGGAAAACCAATAACATAATAAAATTGTAACGAACTTCTCCCTAAGTGAACTCTCGAACTTCTTCTTAAGTGAAATAGCTTCATTTCTTTCATCTGATTTGCAACTTAACAGAATTGTTTTCGTTAGCGCTTTTTGGACTTCAACAAACCGAACTTTTAAAGCAAAAATAACATCTTAACCTCCTGCCCATCTAGTAGGGTTCAATGTTTTTAATGTTTTCGAAGTTGAAGACTCTCTTCTTTATCAGATATAAAACTTAAGATATTCCATCTTTTCATACTATGCCCAAAAAAACCTCTCTTACTGCATCATTAAGTACCAGATTTAAGTTATGAGCCGCACAGTGAACATATATCCTTGTCCTCGATACTTATTTAGAGGTATATTTTTGTCATTTATGGATTTAATAATTTGGTTGGACATTGCTAAGGCAGTTTGGTCCTTAACTTCATGAAATCCTAAATATGTCTCTTTAATGACAAGTGATAGAGTAAAACGGTGCGGCATTTATTTCATTTATAAGTGCATTTTCTATTTTTAGAGCCAGAACAGAAATTAGCTCTTTTTGAATTTTTGGACTTAAGTATTTTATCTGGCCCTTTGGTTTACTAAACAATTCTTGTAAAATCGGATCGTATTTTACTAATAACTCACTAAAACTCAAAAGATTTCCTCGGAAACTTGGATTATTGCTATCTGCCTTTTCTCTGTGGCCACGAAAGGCTAAATTACACGTTGAAAGTATGAGAGTAACATCAAGCAGTCTATAGAAGAATCAAGGTGAATTTTCGATGTCTTGTGTCTTTCTATGGCGTCTACAATATGTTTCCAGTCGTCATAGCCTTCCATCCAAACATTCTGTATTTTTTTAGATCCTCGATTTGTGAATAATCAACATGGTTCACAATACACCTTCTGAAGTATTAAGGAATTGGATAGCCACGTACTTTCAAGTTTTACGCCAGACTTGGAAACAATATACTTATGTTTTTCTAGGAAAGATCTATTGTCATTGTCTTTTAAGAAACCTTAAAGCCTTAGGTTTACAATGTCCGTTGTCGATCACGAACTTATCAGTAATATATGGTGAAAATGCAACATTATTCATACTAAAATATAATTCACTTTGATTTTTGCTTGTACCTAGTGGTTGTTCTGGATGTAGATATACACTGGTGTCGGGTGCTGCATCTGCTATACTGTTAGCTACGTCAAATTCTTCACTTTCGGAGCATTGTTCATGCACTTTTTCATCAATAAAGTCATCATTCTTAAAGTACTGACTAATTTTAGGTAAATTTATATTTTTTTTCTTCAGATTCTCTCTTTCTCTTTCGCTTGACCAATTGTCATATCAATCAAACGAAGAATACGTAGTAGAGCCCTCCGTACTTAAAAAATAGAAATCTGGGATTCCCCTAACAATGTGCGTCGCTAG
Organism: Cosmopolites sordidus; assembly: GCA_031761425.1. Lineage (NCBI taxonomy): Eukaryota > Metazoa > Arthropoda > Insecta > Coleoptera > Curculionidae > Cosmopolites > Cosmopolites sordidus. The sequence goes on from JARFXV010002243.1 coordinate 46,076, forward strand.
CCCGCCAGCGCCACGAAAAAAGTACTTTCTTGGTTAACAAAATGCGGGAGTTTCCCGAGCATCACTAGCTTGCCCGCGCCACCAAAGTGAAAAATGACGACAAAAAATGAAACAACCACTGGATGCGTTCTAAAATTGATCGACATCCTTTTCTTTTGAATGCGTTTAAATCTTAATAATTTATTTGAACTTGTACATGGTCTTTAGTTGTGCCTAACTTTAATTGATTTTAAGTACTTAAGTACTTAAGTATATAAAAGTTATAATTTTTACTAAATTTTGTTAAAAATGCTAGGTTACTTCTGAGCTCTCGTTTCTCGTACCTATATTATTACCGACGGCCATTTACAAATAATGTCTATGGTCTAAAACGTATCCATATAAATAATATTTTTGCTAAGATATTTCACCTGCAACCATCGAAATTGAAAAGACTGGAGCAGTTTCAAACAGATCATCAATTTATATATATATATATATATATATATATATATATATATATATATATATATATATATATATATATATATATATATATATATATATATATATATATATATATATATATATATATATATATATATGTATTTAGTTAATTAGCGCGTTTCTAATGTACTGTTATAAAATAAATTGTAGGTGAATGTTATTATTGGATTGAAATATTCAGCTAATGTAAATGCTTAAAATCTAAAGCTAATGTATATAAAACTATAATTTTTTATATTCTACTAATCTAACCAGTTTTCTTGTTGTTCTGTTAAAAGTACTAAAGAACTTTTTATTTCGCTTAAACAGCTCCAAAAATTAGTCAGAATCATTTATATGTTATTGTTTTTCGTCCGTTGTGAGGAAATACGGTACCCAATTTAATAGAAATTTACGCAGTCCCAAATGTTCATGCAAAATGGTGTAAACACTTCCTTTCGATATCTGCATGTCGACCACTGGTAAGAATTTTTGTGAATTTGTGTTTTGTGTAAGAATAAGTGATACCATCTATATATCAGACCAGGGGCTTCTTGAACGATGCATTAATATTGGTAACGCCTGAAGACCACTGAATTAAAAAAAAAATAAAATAAAATCTAGCAACGAATAACTCAAGGTCTGTAGAGTTAATCGATAGCTAATATGATATTTAGCGACTCCATTAATCGACATGTTAAATCATAATGTAACTGAAATTAAATACAAAGTTTTCTAATATTTAATTATTATGTTTTGTCACTAGTGTTTGTGACATTTTAGATACTTTAGAACAAGTAGTAGATTAAAAAACAAATTAGTTAAATAACAGGCTTACTGAAAAAACAATTAAAACTATCTAATGTATATACATATCCCTCGTTTTCCGTGTTTCTATAAGATTTGGTTATAACTGATGGGGCAAGTGTCAGGCTACCATTTTAATAATTTATCACTTTTAGAAGGAACAAGGCGGATATGTTTACTTTGTCTTTTATATTTTCTATTAATTAATTTTTTAAAATTATATCAATCAAATGTGAGTCATTAGGTACCAATGCAAATTTGTACCCTTTTCAACACTTTTTATACACAACATATCTGGTACTACTTTATTCACACAACATATCTGGTAAACTTACGCACGGTTCGCTAACCATGTATCAGGAAATGATTTAATCTTGTTGATTGGTTATTGGTTGAACATGGTTAGCGAAACGTGCATAGAGAAATTTAAAAAAAGTCATTCGGTGTTTAGTGGTAAATCTCTTTGAGTTTAGTATTTCACACCGAAGGTTCCAATAGAAAAATTGAAAATATCTGGTATTAATACAACGATTCTAGCACGGATGTTATCCTTGAGTTGCTGAACACTTTCAAAAATCGCCATAAAAATAATCCGGAGACGTGAATCAATTCCGATAACCGGATAACCGATAAACGGAAATCAATTTTGTATCAAAATTATCTATTTGATGGAAGTGGTTTGTGATGGTATTGCAGTATTCTTAGTTTATTATTTTCTGTAAGGAAGAGGTCTTGAACAATTTGAATATTATAAGGGGCAACATTGCAAAAATTTGGCATAAACTACGTGGTGAAATTTCCAATTGTGTTCCACGTCGTCGAAACGACGTTTCTGAAGATTCCAATGTACATGTGCAATATTTTCAGCGTTTCGCACTATTCTTGGACCTCTGTGGGGTCTATACCCAACTGTTCAGAATTCTTGAACTTGCTTAAATAAACGATAAATTGTAGTTTGATAAGATGATTAGGATATTTTCGCCTAAACTCACGTTGAGTTGCAGTAATTACATTATTTTTTTCAATGTAAATTTTGCTGCGTTCTTTCAAACAAAACTGTTGCAAACAAACCATTTCAAACCCAAATTGTTGCAAATATCAAGAAAAAAAAAACCTCCAAAGTTACATTCTACTAGTGACAAAAACCTAAAGAATAACTAGAATTACTAGAAAGTAGTAAATTTATTTAGATAGAATGAAAGCTATAAGATTGTGCAGACATGTTTTATATGAGGCTACTAGCAAACAACACAGAAAAACTAATGGCATTCCACGATTGCCTTGGTCCATCTATCGTCTCATCGCCTCGCTATATGGCCTAGCCATTTTCATTTTAATTGCTTTACTCTTCCAATAATGTGACACACTTTCGTTTGTCCCCTGATCCATGTCCAGGGCTTTCTGTATCGTCTTATACCAAGCATACATCTTTCCATTCCCCTCAGTACTACTTGAAGTTCTTGAATTGATTGCAATGTGACTGCCAGTCACATTTAACACGCCCTTCCATCTCTCAGGCGGTATCCCCCTCCATTGAAATCCTCTACAAGATATATTAAGTGGTCCACAATCTCCAAATACCTTTCTAAAAGTAAAATTCTTCTGTCCTCAGCAAATTTATTGAACATAATCTGGCTCTTTTTCAGGTTAATTTTTAAGCCAAATGGTTGGCCAGCCCTTTGCAAATCTTATATGCCTCTTTGCAGCTCCTCTGGGTCTTGTGAAAGGAGAATGCAAATTTAAATTGCCTAAATATAATTTAATATTTTTCGTTTTAAAGAGAAACGGTATAACATAGAAATAATTAGCATTTTGAAATAATTAATTTATTCAGCGTAACAGCGCCACATGTTACTACAGCCAACATCGCTAGACAAGAAATACTAAGAAAATGTTGCATTAGAGGTTATAAGATTAGCATACTAATATTATAACTTTATTGTCTTATTTATAATAGAGTTCGTTATTGTCATTATGTTACAAAAATATATTGAACTTTGAAAATTCAAAAGTATTCAAATTATTGTTATAATCCTATAAAAAATGATCATACTATCTAAAAGCATTAATATATTTTTGGTAAAAAGTTATTTAAAATACAACTTGATTTTTAAATAAATATACAACAGTCGTATTTTTCGTAGGATTTAAATTCAAAAGAACAAGATTTTATGCATTTTGATAACGAATAATCCGGGCCAACACAAGCCATTACTAGTTAAGATGATCATGATGCAGATTTGATCTTCTTACCCTACTTTCCATGTCCACTGATGTACATAAACCTTTCCTAACCTTCTATCTTAACCCTATTATTTCTATCTTGAATTATTCCTTGCTATTGTCTACAGACCACATCTATTAAATTGTCAAACCGATTCTTCTAGGGTTTTGTCATATAGTGCGGTTCAAGATATACCGTTGACCGAATGGCTGCAATAAACTGTTAACAACCCCTATCGTAACGCAACCCGGCAAAACTCCAAAAAAAGTAAACAGGGCCGGGCCTAATAAAATACCAGGTAAAAAGATAAAATTAATCGAGTTCGGCCGATATTTTGAAATCACTAATTTTAAAAGGAAACATTTATCGGCCGATGCTAAGCAAATTGTTAAAAATGTATGTTTCTTTATTGAATAGGGGGCTTAATGTAAATGCAGCCGCAGCAGAACCGTCTTTATTAACGAAAACGTCGTTTTCTACAGTTAAAGACATTGTGACGAAGCCAATTAAAACCAAAAAGTTCGTAGTAATTCTGGTAAAAGCAAATGTGTTGACGAAAGCGACAAAGACTTAATTCGAAGCAAAATTTATGCTATGTATGAAGAGCAAACTATGCCAGCATTGCATTCATTGCAACAGCGACTAAGGAAAGATGAAACCAACATTCTTTGCAACAGAACTATCCTCCGGAGAATATTATCTCTAAAGGGTTTTGCAAATCGGACCATTAATAAAAGACAAATACTAATGGAATCACAACGATTGCGACGATGACAGTTTGACTACTTAAACTTTATTAAAAAATACAGATTAGAAAATCATCGAAGTGCAAACTCTGCAACATTAATTAGGAAGGTTGTAGATAGGATTCCCAAAGAAAGTTGGATAAATTCTATTAACTATGTTATTAAAATAGAAGATTTCTATGTATCATTTACTAATAATATAGAACCACTTATTATAAATGTAGATTAAAGTGACAGTGATAGTCAAACCGAATTAAATGTATAATTAAATTTAAGTTATAATTTTCATTGTACTAATAGATACATTTATTTATTTATTTATTTCTATTATACTAATATATTCAAAATAACAATAAATTAACAATAGTTTATTTTTAACGAAACGATTCAGAAATTAAACCATTCCAACTCCGGCACCTTTGGAATGGGACTGGGACTGGGATTTTGGGGGGGGACTTGGGATTTTTATTGAAATTTATTGGGGCAATTAACATTTTACCGAAAGGCAACGAAATATCTTGAACCGGATCATACTTAAGTGCTAGTGTAGTAATTTGTTTGACCATTCTTCTATTGGTTTTCATACCATAGAACCCGCCTAGCTCCATTTCAAATTTGCAATATAGATGATATCTGTAACCCTGGTTCTAACTCTAATATCCTGGTTTCGAATTCGATCAACTATAATCAATTAAAGTTAAATTCATCGAACGTGAATTCAACTTTAATTGATAATGATGGAAATTGTTATGAAAAATTTCTATTAAAGAATCGCTTAACTGAAATAAACAATTAACTGTTAAAGTGAGAAATTTTTGCAAGCAAAAACATACCATATTATTTATTTTAGTCTCTGCAGAATATTATAACTGTAAATGTTTACTCTTTAACTTGTACGAAAATGTTTAAAATGATTAATTTCTTTTTTCCAATAAATTCTATGAAAAATGGCAAAATGAATTAGAACAAAATATAAAACTTTATAAAAAACTTCACTTTCAGACAAAAGCTTTTACTGCAGATGACAAGATTGTTTTTATTTGCTTCAAAATATGAAAAAATATAAAAAGCTTGCATTTTTAAAATTAAATTCGAAGAGAAAGTATTCTATTGCAGGGTTTTAATATAGTTTTATAAATCAATTTACTCTAAAGGTAACTTTCACATGCTTAGTAAAATATTTTTATTTAAAATTAAATATTGCATTTTTAATTCGTTTACATGTAAGTATTTATGCATATATTATAAAATGGTTACGTTCAGTAAGCCGCAAATACCATATTCTTTGTTAAACTGTATATTTAGTAAACCTATATGCAATTATATATCAATATTAGACAATATTTCCAGCATATTTGCAAAAATTCCAATAAACAAACAAACATTCTTATAAAAGAGCAACCCGAGCCTTAAAAGTGTTATAAAAGCTGCATTCAAAGGGCTCCAGCTGCCGCCGCCACCCGACCTAGCCCCGCTACCATCGGAAAGCTCAGGAAATGCAGCTTTTAGTATGGCACCGTGGACCTTGAAGCATCGTGTGTTTGTCGTCGAGCAATCCTTTTGGAAACAGTGATTCTGTAGTTACAGTGCAATGTCTTTCCCGTCGACAGTTCAACGTTCATTTCAAACTGCTGGATCTGTCATAAAGAGGAAACCACCTGAACTTCCCCGTGCCGTTTGGACACCAGACAATGTTGAGACAATGAGAAAAGCAGTTTTTGCTAGTGTTCAGGGTTCCACTAGGTGCCAAGCTTCAGCTGAGGGTATGTCCCGTCGATCGTTGTAACGCATTCTACATGACGACTTGAAATTTCATCCCTATAAAATAATGATTATGTAACACTTGACCGAAAGGAATTTTGTACAGCGCAGAGAATTTTGTCCGCCATTTATGGTGATGACCCTAACGTTTCCTCTTCATGACAAATCCGGTGGTTCGAAATGATTCAACCCAGGAATTGGCTGTCGGCGTTCAACGTTGAACTGTCGACGGAAAAGATGCTGGCCGATAACTACAGAATCACTGTAATGTCTGAATGATTGTGGCGTGTTCATATATCTTTTCTCCTTTATTTGGGTTTTTCGCCACTGTCTAAAACTCAAAAAATATCAAAAATACCTGTTCTTATTTAAAGAAAGAATCACTGGGTAAAAACAAAAAACCAAACGGATACAAATTTCTCAGTGATTCTTTTTTGTAATAAATTTACCTAACGAACAAAATTTTAAAGATATAAAAATGTTATAAAAGATTTACAAACTTTTAACGTTAACGTTTCGGAGGGTAATCTCGCCCCGTTTTCAAAACTGAACTAAAAAATAAATTATATCAATTTGTAATATATAAAATAACGAGTGAAAGTAAATATATTTTTTTTTGTATGTCAACGATACTTACATTGACAACTTGATATTAATTAATTAATATTAATATACATTAACAATATATATTATAATATACATTATAATATATATTATACATTAATATAATATTATATATTATATATAATACATATTATACATTATAATATACATTAACAACAATTGATATTTTTTGAGTTTTAGACAGTGGCGAAAAACCCAAATAAAGGAGAAAAAATACAGAATCACTGTTTCTAAAAACTACTCGACGGCAAACACGATGCTTCAAGGTCCACGGTGCCATGCCTAAAACTCAGTGGCGGCTCATGGGTTTTTAAAGTGGGAGGGCGTATAAGAAAATAGTGCTGCTGAAGATTTTTTGCTTTCCCTTTCCTCCTTTTTAGGTAGGTAAACTAGGAAAACATTAAAATTTTGTATTGTTACTACTTACAAGGACATTGGAGGATGGGTTGTTGCTTGTTACGCAGATAAATGAATGAATAAGTAGGTACTTACAGTTTCTAGAAGAGTAAACCATTCACAGTTTATTGTAACTGCAAATCAATAGAGAAAATTCGAAAAAGTTCATGAGAAGTTCGAAAAGTTAAAAAAATATTGAACGAACTACTCGACGCGAAACGCAACGTACACGTCAAATCAGCGTTTAAAACTAATTACCGATACACTCGGTCGGAGGGAATGTACGTCCAAATCGCATGTTTTAGAAAGCAGTTTTTAGAAACCAACCCCTATATTCTAGATATTAGTGGACTGCAAAAAAGCGTTCGACATCATCAATAGGGAAGCTATGTATCAGATACAGAGGAACTTTGATATTCCTGAAAAACTGGTTAATCCAATCAAGTTCACCATGCTAGGATTACAAATCAAGTAAGCAATTTACTGATGAATTTCGAACATCTATCAGATTCAGACAGGGAGACTGATTGGCAACCACACATTTAAATATTGGGCTTGAAAACGTTGTGAGGAATACGGAAATGTACAACGATTTGATTTTCCCGACGATATCAATATAACAGCTAAAACGCTGCAAGAGTAGAACAAGCCTTACAGGAAATACGAAAAAATGATTTAAAATCAGTTTACAAGTAAACCAAGAAAACAAAACTTTTGCCAGTGAAAACATACAGAATGATTTCACAATTAATGACATGAACATCAAAGTAGTTAGAGAGTTGGCTTATCTGGTCCTGATACTTTACTCTTGTAAAGTGTTTCGGCAAATCGAGTATTGTTTCGTCGTCAAGTACCTGACATTAAAAAAACGTCTAGTAGGCAGAGAAAAAGTAAGTAAGAGATGTATGATTTTTCGTATGAACGAAACAAAACATTGATCTATGTTATTTTATATATTTATCCAAATTTCAGGTACACCTACTTTAATTTTTCAATAGCACATCATACCCAGCCCAATACATATTCCGCTGCAATACTTTTATCAATTAGTATACCTATGATAAATTTAAAATTACCAATTTTAAACTTTACTTGTTTTTAACTTTAGTAATTTGCTCAATTAAAGGACCTTATACTTACATAAATTAAACAAAAATCCTTGAAATACGAACAAAGTAATTTCGTAACAAAATACTTCTTATTATAAATACTTGGTATTAACATTACTTACCCTGTGCTGTTATATCCTCAACTCTGCTGCAATAAAACACACGGCAGGTCCCTGAAACAAAGTTACATAAAGAAAATACAGCTTAAATATTTTGTGGAATAAAGATAAATTATAAACATAATGAATAGAAAAGAACAGATATATTAAAAAATTATTAATATTGAGATATGTAAAAGGAAACACAATAGAAATAATCGGCAATGATGTACATCAGCAGTGAATAAATTCAAATTCCAAAATTATGATATACAGCCTTTGAGTTTATGAGTTTGACATACAATATGTATGGATGGTTATGTATGGTTTGACATATAATATGTATGGATGGATATATAAAAGGAAACACAATAGAAATAATCGGCAATGATGTACATCAGCAGTGAATAAATTCAAATTCCAAAATTATGATATACAGCCTTTGAGTTTATGAGTTTGACATACAAATCAGCAAACAAGCTTCGAAATGGCGCTTCGACAAACAGCTAAAACTGAAAAAACTACGCCCAAGTCGCGCAAAAATCCCATTCATGTTGAATGCTTTCTTTCACTATTGTGGTGAAGTTTATTCGAAACATTCCTTTCAGAAGACAAACAGTTAACAAACTATAGTATATGAATATTATCTGTCATTTGAGAAAGAATATTTCCTGGAAAACGCCAGATTTGTGGAAGAACAATTCTGGAATTTTACACCACCATAAAGTGTTGTTCTACATACAGATGAACGTGAATTTTTACCCATAACTCAACGAACGTCATCGAGCAAGCGATGTATTCACCCCATCTGACCCCGAATGATTTTTTCCGTTCTTCGTACTCAAATTACCACTTCGAAGACAACGAAAGAGATGAATGCCATGATAGAAAGCCTATAGATATTTTGTTTATTTAACAGAATTAATCTTATTGTTGTTTTTAAACAATTCTGTTGAATAAATATCAAGAACTAATAACTAAAAAGACTTTTGACAACTTATTTGCACCTTTTTTGGCAGATATTTTAGTACGTATGTGATATATATTTTCGTCTTGAATTTTAAGGAACTAATATAAATAGTTGTAATTAATAGAAATGGTATTCCATGGAATACCGTCTATAATTACTTCCACTTTGCCATAAAGATGGTTCTTCTCTTAATATATCTTTTATAACTGATATATACACAAAAATAATTGCCGCAATAATAGGTGAAGAAAATTGAAAAGCAGAGAGGGAAGGGAAGAGAAAATCAAGAATTTTAGCCATTAACCATTGTGACCAAGGGACGGCCATTTGTAAAGCAGAGGAGAGAACATTTATGACGCATAATAATGCATTTTAAAGGCATAAATAATGGAATTATTTATTATTTACAAATTTTCGTTGTGCATTTGTCGTTCAACTGGATTCTATTTGTAAATAATGGTATGGTATTTAATCTAAAAATATCAAGAATGAATCTAGGCATGCATGTATGTCTTTAATATATTCACATACTAATTTTAACATATTTTCTACTGCCGATGAATAATAAACACAATCAACAACTGTATCGGAAAAGTATGTTACATTTATTAAAGTGAAATCATTTTTACAGGATATTAACTTTAACAACAGTTATTATATGGTCTAATACTTGAGAAAAATATTTTAATTACAGTGCAATTTTTTATATATATCTGGTTCTGTTTACTAATGTTCTGTAATATGATTGTAGCCGGATGTGCTAAATCATACTAAACAATTAAAAATGAATAAACTTTTATTACGTCCATTTTTTATACAGGTTATGATTTTAAAAGAAAAAAGTTTAAAAACGTAAGGGTTTCCGTGAAAAAAAATTTCATTAAATCAGTAATCGATAACTATGATAAGAATTATCATTTTAAACAAATATGTTTAAAAGCATATTTAGCAAATACTAATTGGTTATTATTTAACAAAACTATAAATAAACTAACGAATATTGTTAAAATACTTTTTTTTAATTAACTTTAATTAACTGAAATGATCCCCAAGACAAATAGTGGTTGCCATAAAATGTTTTCAATGTATATCAGTGTGTATATTTAAATTCTATTTATAACTAAAATTGTATTCTGACCGTGAATATCACGACATGCTTCTAATTTTTCAGAAAAGCTACTGCTAACCGGATTAGAAATAAACCAGTTTTCAAAGAGTTCGGAAAACAGCAAGAGGCCTGCATAGACTTAAATGATGGACATTTTGGTAAATAAATTTAATAAAACTAATCATATGTTTCTTAATGGGACGCGAATAGTATAAAACGTGTTGTGTGAAAAAATAGTGTTAGTAATTTCAACTTTAACATTAATACGTAAGTTTTCGTTTTTTATATGCTGAAACGTATCTTACTCCCTGTATATTGTATTTTAATAAAAACAGTGACTATTTTACTAAAATAAAATATAGGATTCAGCAAATTAAAATTCCCTAAATTTGATATAATACTTATAATATAATATAATGTATCTATCGTATTCCTTTGATTTCGCAAAATCTGCCTTTCATCCATATAAAAAGTAAATAGTCTTATACAGAAAGTGATTTCGTTTATATGAAAGACTAGCTGAAATTGAAAATTCGATGAAAAAAGAAATATGGTGCGACAAGCTTATCTTTTGATATTTCTTTTACACAGTCAATGTTAGAGTCACTTAGTGGTCCATAGCAATTATTTTATCTTCTATTTCTTAGTCTTCTATTTCTGGGTATAAATATCCATAGGTTTGGCCACTTCAGAGGTAAAGATTCGTTACTGGTGTCATCTTCGAGTATCTCCCATACAGGTCTACCTTTTCATTATAATTATATATAGTTATAGTTACCGTTGTTATAATTATTAAAAATATTATACATCCCACTCATATTGAATTTCGATAAAATACTAATATAATAATTATTTATCAAATTTATTTTGATATAAATGTTTTCAAAATATTAAAAATATCGTTCACTTACCTGGAACAATAAAATACTCTCGAACATATAAATATTTTTTTCAACGAGAAATCTTATATATCATCGGCAATAATTTTTTATTTAGATTTTTTTTATAAGCTAAGCTATGATGAAATATTTATTTTCTAAAATAGATGGCAATATTTAAATACGTTATAATGAATTATGTTCTTCATATTATGTTTAAAAAGTTTCAGATTTTATTTAGGATGGTGGTTTTACCATTAAACCGAACTCAAACTTTAAACTCGGTTGGTTTAAAGAACAAGTATTTTCTTATTTTAATAACACATTTAAATATTAACTCACTGACGCCTAATTACATACATATCTACTACACGATGTCAATTATACAATATCTATTATACTATTAATTTCAAATAATACGATCAATCGCAAAATTTATAAAATAATTAAGTAGAAAAAATATGCAATGAGATAAATATTTTAAAAATATATGGAAATAAATCGGTTGATACAGGCATATTTTTACCATGTAAGTGGTTTTGAAGCGATCTAAATAAATTGTAGTCGAAGGGTACAAGGTTGGGAGAATAAGGTGGGTGTACCAAAACATCCCAGTCCCGTTGTAAAAGTTTGTGTTGAGTTGTCAAAGACACGTATGGTATAGCATTGTCCTGATGGAACGCAATACTCTTTTTGTTGGCTAATTCAGGTCGTTTCTAGTCAATTGCTCACGGCAATTCACTTAGGATCGTACATCCCTTAAATGGCGGAATCCTACATGCTGGGAAATATGTACTCCGAGAAAACGTGTTCGTAAGAACGTCGAAATTAGGTACCAGTGATGTTTTCAAAGTTTAATAACATATTTAAATATTAACCCACTGACGTTTAATTACATACATATCTACTATTCAATGTATATTATCAATATCTATTATACAATTAATAGTAAATTTTACGATCAATCGCAAAATTAATAAAACAATTAAGCAAGAAAAATATACAATGATACTCTTTTTGTTGGCTAATTCAGGCCGTTTGCAGTCTATTGTTCACTGCAATTCACTTAGGATCGTACATCCCATAAATGGTGGAATCCTACATGCTAGGAAATATGTGAATATTCTGCGAGAAAACGTGTCCGAAAACACGTCGAACTTAGGTACCAGAGATGTTTTCAGATTCCAGCAATACAATGAACTGAAGCACTCAGCGAGGATTGCGAAAGAATGTCTCCTCTAATATGTCAGAAGAAGGTTTGCCATAACAAATAGGCCAATAAGTCCCCGGTCTGACAAATAAAACACTTTTTTTGCAAATTTCGACTTTATTCATCAACACAACCATAACAATGCTTTTCTAACATTTCTGCACGTTTTTGTAGAACGATTTCTCTTTATCTTCGAAATATCCTTCAGTTTAGCAATTACCTCTCTATTGAAGCGAAATTTCCCTCCATCGCCCTTTTTTCAGGTCTGCGAACAGGAAGCAGCCGCTTAGGACTAGATCTGGAGAATACGGTGGATGAAGAAGCAATTATTGGTAAAACAGCACTTTTTTGTCTATTTGGAGCTTTTTTTAGGATCTCGTTCTTCAAACACACCAATAACCAATAACGGCATATAATATTCGCTATTGATGGTTTTACCCTTCTAGAGATAAACGAAACGAGCAATATCACATGCGCATCCCAAAATACAGAGGCCACAATCTTTTCTGCCGGTGGTTGTGTTTTTGGTCGCTTTGGATGGCTTTCACCGGCCGCTGTCCACTCAGCTAACTGCCGATTTGATTCCGGAGTGTAGTGATGGACCCATGTTTCATCCATTGTCGCATACCGCATGAAAAAATCCTTTTTATTTCGCTTAAACCACTCCAAATATTTCTCAGAATCATCAATACGTTGTTGTTTTTGGTCCACTGGGAGCAAATGCGCTATTGAGTTCGATAACAATTTACGCATTCCCAAATGTTCATGCAAAATGGAGTAAACACTTCCTTTCGATATATTCATATCAGTTATTCCCACCAGCTTTAGTTTACGGTTTTGCGAAATAATTTTGTCAATTTTTCTGCTATTGTCTTATGAAACCACTTCATTTGGACGTCCAGAGGATCTGCATCATCGGTGTTTGTAGGGCCACGTTTGAATTCAGTATGCCAATCAATTATGGTTGATTTCCTTGGGGCAGAATGCGGGTAATGTTTATTAAGCCATTGTTTTGCTTCAACGCTAGTTTTCTTCATCAAAAAGCAATACTTAATCAACACACAAAATTATTTTTTTCCATTGTTTTGAAAATATCAAAAGTAGCGTCACTTAAAGAACAATAACTCAAAACTAATAGACCAATTGTCATAAAATTTTGACACATGATGTTTGAAAACTCGCACAATCGACTACTGGTAAGGATTTTTTGTAAGTGATGCCATCTATATGTCAGACCGGAGACTTATTGACCGATGATATCTCCCCTGTGAGTGAATATTAATCCTAGTGAGATCTTTCTGTTGATCAAAAGGCGAGAAAACTAAAATATACAAATATAATTTGTTTACTTATTACTCAATCAACATACAAAAATTAGTAGAATCAATGCCGAAACGGTTTCAATCTGTACATCTGGATTAATTGTTTTTTCGGTGAAAAAACAACTCGGTATAAGTGTCAGATGTTTTTCAAGTACTGATTTGACTAAATGTATTCTATATATTAAATAAATTATATATAATTATACTTAAAAACCAAACGAACGAATTTGGCAACCCAATATTATAAAATTATGTAGTCACACATAAATTTTAATAGAAAAACAATATATCATGTATCATTAAAAATTCAAGTTGCTCATATCACATGATATGGTATATAATTTTCTGGAATTAAAGCTTTAGACGAGAAAATTTGGTTAAAATTAATTTAATACCAGGGTTTCTATTTATATGTCCGGAATAATAAATATAAATAAATGAATGATTGAAAATGGTTTTAAATATTCTGCGCAATGATCGATACACTTTTGCATACGTTTGGATCAAGTTTTATTTTTCATAGCACAATTATTTTCATAGCATCTCCAAAACGTGTATTTTGAACGCATCAACCGCTTCTTCTAGCTTCGAAAATCGTTTACCACGTAGTTTATTTTGCATGGACGTTTGAGCGGATGTTTTGACCTGTCAGATATTGAATAATTCGGTCCAATGTGTGAGAACTCGCGTTGTCATTACGAAGAATGATCCTCCGTCGCTTGATGTTTTCTCTTATTTCTTCAAAGACTTCGGGCAAACAAATGGTCGTGTACCATTCTGAATTGATCGTTTTACGATTCTCTAGTGGCACTATAGGCACATGCTAATTTATCCTAAAAACACAGGCGACCATTTGTAAAACTCGTCACTTGTCTAGATGTTACACAGGACTTTTGACGTAACAAGACTGTATTTTTTGAGCATTGTGAAGTCGCTCGGAATTCAACGCGCACAAATCTTTTTCGAGGCTAAATGTTCATGTAAAATCTTGTGTATGCTTGTCATACTAATGCCCGGGGATTCCTCAATCGCACGGTATATGACATGACGAAGCTTTATCTGGTGCTTTATCGATGTTTTCTGGTAAAACAATCGATTTTGGACGACCTTCTTTAAATTGTGAGGGAACAACGGTCATGATTAAATTCATTAAATCAGTTATGTATAGTGGTTTTAGATGATGCTTCATCGCCAAAAGTCAAAGTGAGTTGATTGGTGCACTATTCTTGAGATAATCTACGTTGAAAGTCGTAGTAAATCATCGCACAAAAATGCCCTCGAGTTAATTCCTTTTTTTGACTGAGATAAAATGTTCAAATAACGTCAATATGATAAAAGGTTCTGAGTACATATACAGTCAATAACTATTGTTGCAAGTTTCGGATACATAAATAGCAACCCTCGTATAATTTTTCATGAAATTTAAAATAGATGTTATTCCACCAATTCCAAAATGAGTCTTTTCTTTGACGAAAGTGGTTCTGAGGTGCTACAAAAGCATAATCAGATGAATTATAAGTCAGATGTACAAGTTTTAGGTACACACCTTAACTTTCACCTTTCACTGTGAATTGTAGATGTCAGTGCCTTTAGAAAGTTGCAAATTTTATAAAACTTTTATATAGCAATAAAACATAGATCGTAAGTATTAAATGAGTTCAGCAGAAAAGAAAATATTCCGTACAACTATTTATGAATCCATATTGTCATCATAGGATTTCTTCACAATATATTGTTACTGAAAATTCTGTAAAGCTAAAAAACATATGTAGAATGGTTAACGGGGAATAACGTTTCTTGTAATAGGACTACTCAGAGGAACAATGAAGCGTCACTTGTAGTTGGTACTCGGACGGGTTACCCTCTAAGGAATGACGAAGCCTGTGTACTACATTTCAATAGGCAAAAATATTAAAATTCTATATGGAAATGCCTCTCAGTCATGCTAGTTCTAAGCTAAATACGAGAGTAATCCCAGAAGTACCCAACCTAACAAAGAAAACATAATAAATTACGGAAAAAATGTTTATTTCTCTACATAGTCTACATTTAGCACGATGCACTTTTCCCAGCGATGTTCGATAGCTTCTATTCCGTGTTTATAGTGAGAATAGTCGAGCTCCTAAAAATAGCCATCAACCGCAGACTCCACCTATTCACTGTTGGCAAATATTTTACTATCGAGACACTTTTTCTGGTTTGGAAACAGAAAATAATCCGAGAGAGCTAAATCTGGCGAATAGGGTGCGTGAGGAAACAATTCTAACTCTAACTCATTGATTTTGGCCATCGCGATAGCGGATGTGTGAACTGGTGCATTGTTTTGATAAAACAAAACGTCTTTTTCACCAAATGCAGGCGTTTTTTTCCTTGATATCATAAATTTCATAATAATCGTCGTTGATTGTTTTTCCTTTCTGAAGATAATGAATGAAAATTATGCCACGCGCCCAAAAAAACTGACGATATGTTCTTGTTTGCAGACGGAATTGTCTTCTTTTTTGCTGATTCTCCCCTTTCAGTCCATTATTTTGACTATTCCTTCGTCCCTTTTCAGTCAATATGCGACGTACAACACTTTTTGAATTACCTACCATGTCTGCTAGCTCGCGTACTTTCACTCGACGGTCATCCAATACCATTTTATGGATTTTCTTCACCATTTCTGGCGTGATCACCTCATTTGGTCGACCACTGCGATGTTCGTCTTGTCAGCTTCTACGGCCTCGTTTAAACTCTGCCGTCAAATATTTTAATGTTGTAAACGAAGGAGCAGACTCCCCCAGAGTAGAATTTAGTTCTGCTTTGATATCGGTTGGACTGAGATGTTTCAAATGAATGTATTGTATCACATAACGATGACCAATTTTTTTCATGTTAACAAATTTACTGAGAACGTTCACTATTAATGGCTGCCAAACAAATACTAAATAACATAGCGTCGTCAAACTTCAAACTTAATCCTTATAAGGTTAGTACTTTCTACCACAGTCATTCTTTTCAAACGACAACCACCATGATTAACGCCTCTGATGGTTGATTAAAAAAATTAAAGAAAAATCTTACTGAAAGTATATCTCTCTCTGTTCGATGGCTTTTCTCCATCTCTCCAGTAGTCTCTCATTCTTTTCAAACAACAACTGCCATCTATACGTCAGGTCCGGTACTTCTTGGACTACCATCGTATGTATACTTTCGACATAAAAGAAGATTAAGCAGAAATCTAGGTCAATTCTTCTATTGGAACCTTTGGTGTGAACTTGAAGAGATTTACCACTAAACACCAAATCACTTTTTTAAGATTCTCGGTGTACGTTTCGCTAACCATGTTAGCATCATCAGGAGATGATTTAATCTAATTATCACTTCAAGTTTAGAAATCTAGGGTTGATAGCCATTGGAGGCTGCTGATCGAGGGTAATCAATGATTGATTAAAAAAAGTGAAGAAAAATCTTACTAAAAGTATATCTCTCGATGATTTTTCAACATCTCTCCGGTAGCTACATAATTTCGCACTCTTTTTTGACTAAAGAACGGATCCAGATAATTTTTCAAGTTTTCCAAGAAACTAAAGTTTTTAAGCTATTTTGTTCTAAATTCTAAGCTATTTTGAAGCGATTAAATAAATGGTAGTCAGTTTTATTATTAACATTGTATATCAATGTCTGCATGAGTTAAGTATTATATATTTTATGGTGCTCGACTACGGGTAAACGAGGGTGATGATATTTCATAGTAAGTTTTAATCAAGATGTTTTTGTTAATAAGTTCCACATTAAACGATTCACATACATATACGTTTATTAGTGTATCTACGGTGTATATACCCTATTTATTGAAGGAAAAAACTAAACCCAAACATATTCACGCATATTGCATGTGACCGCACTAAGAATTGCCCTCTTTTCGGGCGGAGTATATTTAATTTCGACAACTTCATCAGTTGTGTCCGTATGAGACATTTTATGGAAACCAAAATACAATTATTAATAAATCGAATGTAGCTCAATAAATGAAAAAACTCAGGGCAGTGTATGAGTTACTACCGCCAACCCTGTGTTTCTGTCGAACGGCTACCTGCCAATGATCTAAGTTTTCATTGGTGGTTTAAATTGACTCGACCGATTCCCGCCAATAGCAGGGGCGATAATAGCAGGCCCCAATAGCAGGCAATAGCAGGCGCCAATAGCAAGGTCGGCGAAAACATGGATTCTTGACTGTGGATAGGGTCTATCTATTCTTGATGGTATGGTATATGTCGACGCCCTGAAGAGTCTGAACCTCGAGAGACAAAACATATGTCATCAGTTGAAGGGATAGGTGGGGTTCCTTTCCGGTCAAGCAGCCAACAAAAGTGTTCATTCAGGTGGAGACGCAGGTTGTTGTGTGTTCCACATGAGATTGTGGAACCCAACGGTTGGGTGTGTGAGGACACTCAGCTACTGCTGTCTCATTGGACGCAGTTAAAAAAAATCTAACACTACAATATACGCCATCCGACGGGAGGTCGGCGAAAACATGGGTTGTTGGCTGTGGATAGGAGTCTCTCTATTCTTGATGGTATGGTATATGTCGGCGCCCTGAAGAGTCTGAACCTCGAGAGACGAAACATATGTCATCCAGTTGAAGGGATAGGTGGAGCTCCTTCCCGGTCAAGCAGCCAACAAAAGTGTTCATTCAGACGAAGAGGCAGGTTGTTGTGTTTTCCACATGAGATTGTGGAACCCAACGGTTGTGTGTGTGATGACACTCAGCTACTGCTGTCTCATTGGACGCAGTCCAAGAAAATCTAACACTACATATATATATATATATATATATATATATATATATATATATATATATATATATATATATATATATATATATATACGTTTATTAATGTAGCTACGTAACTACATAATTCCGCGCTCATACAATGTCTGATATTTTTGACAAAAGAACTGATGCAGGTGATTTTTCAAGTCTTCCAAGAAACTAAAGTTTTTAAACTTTTTTGTTTTAAACTCTAAGCAATTTTGAAGTAATTAAATAAATGGTAATCAAAAGAGTACGGTAGATGGACCAAAACATCCTCGTCAGGTTGTAATAGATTGCGCCGGGTCTCCACCTCCGGGTGTAGCCTAGCATTGTCTCAATGGAAGGTAATACCTTTCTGTTTGCTAATTCAGAACCAATTTTTTCCCAAGTACTCAGTAGAATTCCTTCTGTCAAACAAATCCAATCTTGAGCATGCGCAGTAGATAATTATTCAGTTTTGCGATGTAATGCCATTTAGCGCCAAAAGCGAGACGAACTTTTGTATCAATCTAATACATACTAAACTATCATTCTACAAATTATCTTAATGTGATCTAATGTAAGCCTCTAATTTGATTTGATATGTTAAATAATCTGCTGATTATCTGCTAAAAGCCGATTGAACCTAATTAATGTAGTACATCTAATGTGTTTAAATTTTGACATTATTTGTTTAAACATTTCCATTTAAAATACGTCACAATGAGAACAAAACGTAAACTTGGAAGAGAAAAATATCTTAGGTCTAATGACAAATACTACTAGCTGTTAAATATTTGCAATTTTCGTTAGAATATTTCAAATTGATACATGCGTGTCAAAATCATGAAATTGAAAAAGTAAACATACATATAGCACTAAATATATATTTGTTACTAGGCATTTAAAATTAAAGAGAAATTATGGTACGTTGATGGAGTAGATATTAGTATAATGAAAAAGTACATACCAAAGGGGAAGAATGAGTATAATGTTATATTGAAGACTACACCTGCTTTTAACAGTTTGATTAATTTAAAAAGACTTTCTATGGGATGGTATAGTTTTTCAGTTTATGAATTTGTTAGTGTATTCAGGTGTTTTAAATGTTGGAGATATGGACACAAACTGCAGTAACTGCAGTCAGTCTAATCCCGCATACCCCATTTGCAGTGAAAATCATGAATCTGGAGAGTGTAGTTCTCAAATATAAACTTGTACAAACTGCAAATATGCACGAGATGTGCTGAAGATTATTGATGTTGATTGTTATTATTCTGTGTTTGACAGAAAATGCAGGTGTTATCAAAGAGAAATAGAATTAAGAGAAGTGAATAAAGAGTTGTGTGTATCCTTGAATCTAGCTGGTTTAAATTGTAAAATGACGGACGTGATGAATTTGTTTTATGACTGGAATCCTATGGATGGTGGTTTGACTGAAACCCACATCCCGGAGGCGATACAGGATAGTGAAATTTCAATACATTTTGTGTGCCACTCAAATAATCGTCACACAGGAGGTGTCATCAGGGATGGCGTTCCTGTGGATTTTGTCATATGTGAGAAGAATTCAAAGATCTTTTGAGCTCTATTTGTGAAAATAAAAATTCTAAATAATGACACGTTATTTGGAGGTAAATATCGGTCACCAAATGGTAATATTGATAAATTTTTAGGTGTTTGGAAAGACGTGGTCAATGATCCGGTTATAACTTCAAACAGATCCGTAATCACCGGAGATTTTAATATATGTTGGAAAAGTGATTGTCCGAATAAACAAAAATTAGAAGCAATAAGCGATAATTCTGGATTTAGACAAGTAATATTGTCATTGTGTATTGTCACTCATTGATCTGGTATTTACTAATTGTTATACTTTGACCGAAGCTGGTAGGAATTTTTCGCAACTTTCTGACCATGAAAGCATTGGGTTTATCCTTAAATGTGAAACAAATGTGAAAAAACGTAAGTATAAACTGATAAAAAATTTAAGCCCTGAAAATATGGATCGAATTAGAATAGAATTAATTGGAAGAAACTGGAACTACACGTCAACAAATGTGGACCACCTCTATGAACATTTTATGAACAACATCCATGAGACAGTTAATGCCTTGGCACCCTTAAAAACAATTAATATTGACGCAACACCGTGGATTACAAATTCCATTAAGCTTGCCCAAAAGGAGAGGGATATGGCCTACAAGAAGTTCAAATTAACCAGAAACGACACCGACTGGAATGATTAGAAGAGGAAACGCAATAAGGTTGTAATGGAAATTAGAAACAAAAAAATGGCATTTTATGAACAGAATATTGATCGTAATCAAGGTAATAGCAAGAAAATGTGGCGAATGTTGAAGGAATTGGTGGGGAGTGGCAGAAAGTCCGACGTGTTTGAGGATATTGTTTTCCGAAGGAGTGTTGGAACGTTAAAAGAGAATTTTAACAATTTTTATGCTGAAAATATTCGGGAGATAGCTCGAACCATTCCAAATCAGATTCAAACATTTGACAGTACCGTTGACATCAATTCAAGTGAAGAAAGTTTGGATCAATTTGATTTATTAACATTATCTCAATTAAGAGATATTGTAATGAATTTAAAAAATAAGTCCACATCTGATGATATATGTAATATAAAATTTTTAAAGGCCGTATTTCAGCAGGTGGATTGTTCATTACTGCATTTAATCAATACGTCGTTGTCTAGTGGTCGAGTTCAAAGGAATGCGAAAGTGAGCATCATTGTTCCAGTACCAAAGGTTGAAAACCCTGTATTAGCAGAGGATTTTAGGCCAATCAATCTATTGCCGATTGTTGACAAAATATTGGAAATAGTGGTGTGTAGACAGTTGCGTAGATACTTTGAAACGCAAAATTACATTTATGTGGGACAATCGGGATTTCGTGATAAACATTCATGCGAGTCTGTACTGCAACATCTTTGTACGAAATGGCCATGAGACGTGAGATGTGCATTTGAGACTATAAACAGAGAAGATCTAATCAGATCACAATCGTGAAGCTACAATGTTACAAGCTACAAAGTAAATGGTGCTATATCAGGAATTCTGGAAAATGATATTGGTATCCCACAAGGGAGCGTATTAGGTCCCTTTTTGTTTCTTATATACATCAATGATCTGTATAAGATTTTTAAAAGATTACACTTAAATTTGTTTGCAGACGATACGCTCCTTTCAATAACGGGACAGAATTATAACCAAATGGTGAAAAATCTTAATTTAGAACTCTCTATATTAGATAATTGGCTATGTGTGAATAAATTAAAATTACATTCTGAGAAAACAAAATATATGATTCTGAGAAAGAGGGGTATTTGCAAGTCGTTTATTGATAAAAATTATAATATTTACATTGGGAAGAATAACATTGAAATCGTAGACCAAATTAAATATCTAGGTGTAATTCTTGATTCTCAATTGAAGTTATGTGCTCATGTAAATTACATGAGTAAAAAACAGGTAAAAAAATAGGGTTCTTTCGTAGAATATCACATAACCTAAGTAAATGACCAAAGTTGTTAATATATAATACCATAATTTATCGCCATCATAGTTACTGTAGCTCTTTGTTGCTAGGTTACAATAAAAATTAAATAAATAGATCGCAAATTTTACAAAATAAGGCAATGCGAATTATTTTGCATTGTAATAGGTATACACCAGTAGATTTGATGTTGCGCTCTTTGGGCTGGTGCTCTGTGTGGAATCAGAACAACACCAATGTAACATTCGCTCAAGAGAGGATTTCCATATAAATTTTGAACGTAGTACCTATATGCAGAAATCGCTTTTTGGGAATGGTATTCGGCTGTTCAATGGTCTGCCTGCAGAGCTAAAAAGTATAGAGAGTTTGGAAATGTTTGTAGATAGAATCCATAAACATTATTTGGCAAAATAGGTTAGTTTGTTGTTAAAAATAGGTAGGTATGTTTGATTTTGTATAGACTAGTGTGTATATATTGGATTTTTATTATTATCGAACAGATCATATTTGGATATATTTGTATTATGCATAGACATATATAAATATAAATGAATTATAGATTGTATGTAGTAGCCAAGCGCTAAATGAAGAATATTATTATTATATTATTATTATTTACGTACTTTCAACCTAAGACATCCTTTATTTAGGTAATATTTTGAAATATAATTGTATAAGTATTCTATTAAAAAGATTTTTTTAACGGATGTCAATATTTAGTTTAATTCATATCACTGCAATATAAAATGGTTAATTTCACTGAATACCGGTGAAAGTCTGGTATCTCTGAAGTTTATGCAAACAATAAGGAGAAACAAATGAATTTGCGTTGTTTGAATCAATAAACATTTGTATTTGGTTGAACCAATTTTAGGAAACGTTTATAGGTATGTCCACACTGGTTCAACTTTTGGTCGTCAATACGCATACATCTGTTGAAAGGTTAGATGCATGCGGTGTTGAACGAGAGGCATCACAAGACGTAAGGAAAAATGATGACGCACGAAGAGAAGCAGAGGTAGCACACCGATTTTGGGTATATTACCCTTTCGCTATCAACTTCTCAATATTATAGAGTTTTTGCAATAGTTTACAAATTTAATTCAAAGTAAATAATATATTTAAAACAAAAAATAAATATTTAATTTTAAAAGTAATCTTTTTTTTTTGGCAAACTCCAGGGCAAGACGAAATCACAACAAAAATGCTGAAATATATTGGAGCAATAGCAAAGAAAGAATCTTTATTACTACTAAACGATATCATTATAGAAAATAAAGTCCCAACAGACTGGTATATGAGTATAATATTGCCCTTGTTTAAAAAAAGGAGATATCAAAGAATGTAAAAACTATAGAGGGATCACAAGTTTATCTGGAAAAATATTTACCAGAATAATAGAGCGTAGCCTGAAAGAAAAAAAATTGAAGTAACATTAGAGGAACCACAGCATGGTTTTAGAAAGGGAAAGCCCACAAAATCTGTTATTCATAATTAGACAACTAGGACAAAAGCTGTTAAGAAAAGAAACAGAAATCTATATTTGTTACATTAACCTCAAAAATGCACTGATATGGTAAAAGAAAGGATGTCTGGAAAAGTTTAAAGAGAAGAGGACTAGAAGGGAGAGTAATAAAAATTATCAAGGCCTTATACAACAACAAGAATAATGTAAGAATGCAAAACGATGAATCCACAGAATTTGAGACAGGAATTGGCTTAAGACAGGGCTGCGTACTGAGTCCACTATTATTTTCACTAGTTATTGGCAATGTTGTAAAAAATAGCAAAGCAAATTGCACGAATACAAAAATAGGTTTTAGAAAAATGAAAACCGTCACAACCCAAGAATTAATGTTCGCTGATGATATGGCATTAATAGCAGATTCTGAAAGAAAATTACAACGTACACAAATAGCGATATATAACAAGGGGCTAAGAAAAATAAACAGAAATAAATATCAACGAAATATCGACAAAAGCAAAACACCATTGTTTTGCTTTTGTCGATATTTATATAATTGCAGGCACAAAAATAAAACACAAAACTATGTATTCGATGTGAAGGCAGTGGAGCAAGTTAAAAACTATATATATTAAGGCACAATAATAAAAGATAATGGAAAAAGAACGAACAAACTGGAAAAGTAGGCAAACTATACAACGCCCTAAATACAACATTCCTAGGAAAAAGGGGTAAAGCACAATTATACCAAAAGAGGTAAAAGCACAGGTGTATCAGAAACTAGTGAGACAGTCAATTATATGCCGCAGCGAATCTCGAACCTTAACAAAACCAGACAAAAGTAGAATTACAGCTGCAGAAATGAGATTCGTACGCAAAATAGAGGGAATTACAAGAAGGGATAGAGTGGGGAATACGACAGTAATGGAACAACTGGAAACGAAACCAATAGAAAGAGCTATAGAAGAAAGACAACTGACCTAGCTAGGATACATTCACAGAATGAATGAAGAGAGATTAGCAAAACAAATCTATAAAGCAAAAACACGAGGAAAAAATAAAGTAGGACAAAATGAATTTGGAAATAAAGACTGAAATCGGAAGAACAACTTTAACAAGCGGCAGAAAAACAAGGATATAATTGGAATGAGGCTAGAAAATTAGTACTGAGCAGAAACTCATGGAAGGAAAAAATTCATGAAATACCATCATACTGAAATGTAAACTGTCAGTCTTACACCTAACGGTACAATGCATTTTTAGATTATATTTGGATTAAAATAAAATGTAATCAAATTATACATTGAGTGTGTAAGAAATATTTTTTTATATATATATATATATATATATATATATATATATATATATATATATATATATATATATATATATATATATATATATATATTGCTATAGTTAATTGTACTAATTATTCTAAATATTCCTTTCGCCATACAGATTTTCTGCATTTTTCCTTATTTTCCATATTCTTATTAATATGACGATGTCAGATGTATTCATAAAACTGAAATTACACAGTTAACAGTAGGTACTTACAAAATAAAATGTTTTTAACGTTTTTAAAATACTGTCTTTACTGAACTCGCCAGAAATGTTGAATGAAACATGCAAACATGTGGATAGGAAATAGGTATGCGTCTTACCCTGCGCTAGGCCACATACACTAACGGATGCAATAACGAAAGTTGAACAGAAACAGATATGGATCTACCATATGACACTCAGAAGTAACATTCTCACAAATTTAATTTCTATTAGGGGTACGCATAAATAATGTCGTTTTTCGGTAAGTTTATTGATGTTTTATGATTTTGATTCTTTGAGGACAGATTGATCAGCTGTCGCAGTAGAATTTTCTTTTTCTACCAAGAAAATGTTCCATATATCTGAAAAAATTGCAATCAGATGGTGCAGTATCAAGAGAATATGGTGGATAAGGAAATAATTTCCAGTCTAACTCTTTGATTTTTTCTTGGGTGATTCTGGTACTATGGGATCTTGCATTCTCATGCAGCAGAATATCACCTTTTCAACTAATGAGTCTTGGACATTTTTGAATCTCTCATATTTAATATATCAAGCTGAGCATAATAATATTCAGCAGTTATGTTTTCATTAGGATTGAGGACCTCATAGTACATAAATCCTTTAAAATCCCACCATACTGACAGAAACACACTGTTATGGCGAAGTCCTGGTTTTGGAGAAGATAAAGGTGGTTGCCCTGGTGCTAACCATTGCTGTATATTGCTGTGTAAAATCCACTTTTCATCTTCAATAAGAATTTGTTGAAGAAAAGGATATCTAAGAACATAAAAACGTAGCCCTAATTTTAAAATGAACTAACTTCTATTATTAACATTGTTTATCAATGTCTGCATAAATTAAGTATCATATATTTTATAGTCCGCGACTACGATTAAAGGAGGGTGATGATTATTTTTATAGTAAGTTTTAATTACGATATTTTTGTTAACAAGTTCCACGCTAAACAATTCACATACAAATACGTTAATTAGTATATAAATCACAATTGTTTTTCCGGAACTTGATTTCGGCTAAAATTCAGTACTATAAATCTGTATATAACCTGTTATTTTTTTCACTATTTAATAAGGAAGCAAACCTGTGATTATTAATACAGCTTTAGGAAGGTTATATTAATATTCATGTGGATAAGGAAAATTTCCTTATTTTTTGACTACCACACAAAAATGAACTTTATATAGGATGTCCCATAGCTTATCCGCCATAGAGCAAATGGTGATAGTAAAGATCAAAATAAAAGGATTTAGTAAATAAATGTG
This sequence comes from Cosmopolites sordidus, assembly GCA_031761425.1. NCBI lineage: Eukaryota > Metazoa > Arthropoda > Insecta > Coleoptera > Curculionidae > Cosmopolites > Cosmopolites sordidus. The sequence continues at coordinate 72,380 of JARFXV010002243.1, forward strand.
TTGGCAAATGTTAGTTATTAAAAAGATACAGAGTGTTAAAAGTAAAACTAAATTTTCCAAAAATTGAGATAATTTAAAAACGGTTGAAGATATCAGGTTTAAAATCGAGGTAGTTGGGTTTTCAAAGGTGACAAATCCGAATTTGGTACTAGTTTGAGCCTCGTTCCTAGCGGGCACTTGCTACTTACTTTGTGAGGAAATAACTCGCTCATATTCGTTAACCCTATAAAACTGGGAATATTTTGACTTCAAAATAGAGAAGAGACATAATTCCCACGTAAAAAAGGTATCCTGGGTCAATAACGATATCTCACGCCGTTTGCGAGATATTCGTATTCGAATATTCCATTGCACATTTTGTCGATATCTGAAAAATCTGCAATTCACAAAATGTGCATTGAATACAACGAAAAAAACATTAAGATGTCAAAAATACAACGGACTTTATTTAAAATAACAATTTTTTGAAATTTATTTCAATAGGTGTACCTCAATACAAGCAGGCTCCTTGTTAAGTGACGTCTCACATTTGAGAAGATATTTTCTTACAAATTAAAATCTAACGGATTAATGTCTGGATTATGAGATGGCCAAGGAAACTCACCACTGCGGCCAATCCATCAATGTGGAAAACGTTGATTCAAATGATTTCGCATTGCAACCGCAAAATGCGATGGCGCCACATAAATCATTCTCTAACAACTGCACATATTGATCTCCATTCAGTCTTTGCAGAAACTCAAATGGGCCAATGTTAATGCAATGTTAATTGAAAATTCGTGCTGGAAATGTCGCTCTGTTGGTAAGTATGAATTTTCCAGAGCGTAATAATAATTATTTCGCCAGTTAAAAAATTCTGCGTCTGGTAAAAGTTGCCTTGTCAGCAAACAATATCTTTTTCAGGAACATGGGGTCAGATTTTGACAAAATTCTGATCTAGCCGGTAAATCTTGTGGAAATAAATATTGAATAGGCGAAAAATGGTAGAGAAACAATTTTTATTTATGGAGAACTCTTGAAACGGTAGATTTGCTAATTCCTGTAGATGCCTCCAAACGCCTAGTGCTTAGTTCAAAATTATCCGCGATACTAACCAAAATGTCCTTCCTGTTCTGCCGTTATACGTTTCGATCATCCACTAAGATTGCTGAAATAAAATGAACCTATTTCGCTTAACCGATTGAAATGTTTTTGAAAAATTTGTCGATCTGGGATGATTCTGGTTGGGTAGAATTCTTCATACCTTTTAACTGCAGCGTGATTATTATAATTTACTTGTACATAAACGCACAGCATATTCCTTAAATCACGGTTAGGAAACTGATTAAGTCTGGGCATTTTTTACAAATTATTTAACACCAACACAAGATTGGAGAAACGTGTTTCCACCTGCGTTTAATAGAAGAAATAGAAAACAATGACAGTTGTCATCGAGATGTAATAATTTGTATTATATAATATGTGAATTGCATATTTTTGTATTGCAGTAAATTTCAAAAAATTGTTATTTTAAATAAAGTCCGTTGTATTTTTAACATCTTAATGTTTTTTTTTTCCTCGTATTCAATGCACATTTTGTGAATTGCAGATTTTCCAGCTAACCACAAGATGTGCAATGAAATATCCGAACACAAATATCTCGCAAACGGCGTAAGATATCTATATTGACCAAGAGTACCTTTTTACGTGGAAATTATGACTTCTCTATTTTTAAGTGAAAATATTACCAGCTTTATAGGGCAAAAAATATGAGCGAGTTAATTCCTCATAAAGTAGGTAGCAAGCGCCCTCTAGGAACTAGGCTCAAGCTAGGGCCAAATTCGGATTTGTCGCCTTTCAAGCCCCAACTACCCCGATTTTGAACATGATATCTTCAACCGTTATTAAATTATCTCAAGAAAATATACTTTCACTTTCAATACCCTGTATCTTTTTAATGACTTACCCTTACCAACACATTTATTGGCTAAACCTTCTTATTTTGATCTCTACTATTACCAGTTGCTCTATGGCGGATAAGTTATGGGACACCCTGTATAAATATCATTCAATAAATTATAATATTGTTTATAAGTGTATTCGTTTTATTATCAAACATACATCAACTGATAAAAATAAATAATAAAGTAACATACAATAAACAATATTAAACATATTAGCGATATAAATTTAAAACCATTAAGATAATAGAAGTTTACATTAGTAACATTCAAGGCCGAGAGAAAATAACCATATTTCTTATTAACATAAATACTAAAGCCACTGAAAACTTGATATCGTTATTAATGAATCATGATTATGATATGCAGGCTAAATCTAGTGCCAATAACAATGAAATAGATATCGCAGCATTTACTCAATGGAATAAAACTAACAGTAAGCAATATTTTAAATACCTCCAGTTTTCAATGATATTCATATTAAAGTCATATAGCATCCATTATCACATTTAAAGATCCTCTCTGTATTTACTACAGATTTTCTATCTCTGTATTTATTACAGATAAAGTGTTTATATTTATATTTATTACACAATAATAAATTACAGATTTTTCTAGTCTTTTATTCTGTATAGCAAATTGTGGGAAATCTTATCTCCCGGATATTTTCCTTGTATATATATATATATATATATATATATATATATATATATATATATATATATATATATATATATATATATATATATATATATATATATATATATATACGTTTTACTGTCCAGGTTAACGTGTCAGAAGATGAGAAAATTAATTATTAGTGGCGATAACGATTCTGATTTGAGATTTTTTGAGATTTGAAAATAAATAATTTTTAGTAAAATTATTATTTACAATTGCAAAAATCATCATCATCAGCCTGTGTCAGTCCACTAGAAGATGATGGCTTCCTCAGCATGCTTCCAACTCTCGCGGTACTGAGCTTTCCTCTGTCATTCGGGTCTAATATACTTAATGATGTCATCACTCCATCGTGTTTTCGGTATTCTCCGTGGATGTTTGCGATCAAGGGGTATCCAGTCCAGGATCGCCTTGGTCCATCTTTCTTTCCATCGTCTCGCTACATGACCTGGCCACTTCCATTTAAATTCCTTTATTCTTCCAATGATGTTACTCACTTTGGTTTATTCTCTGATCCATGTTCAGGGCTCTCAATTCAGTCTAGTAATGCCAAGCATACATCTTTCCATTTCTCTATGTGGTACCCTGAAGTTTTTGAAGTGACTGCAATGTGAGTGTCCGAGTTTCACTTTCATATGTCATAACGGGCGGGACACACTGATCAAAGATTTTCTTTGTACGTTTAACGAGTCGTTTCATCTCCCGAACGGTATCCCCTTCCATTGAAATCCTCTGCCCAAGATATATATATAGTGATCCACAACTTCCAAATCCATTCGTAAAATAGAAATTCTTTTGTCCTCAGCAAATTTACTGAACATGACCTGACTCTTCTTCTGGTTTATTTTCAAGCCAAATGGTTCTTCAGGCGTTTGCAGCTTTTGTATGCATCTGTGCAGCTCCCCTGGGTCTTGTGAAAGAAGAACGATATCATCTGAGAATCTAAGATGGTTTAAGTATGCACCATTGATGTTTATTCCATCCTGCTTCCAATCTAGCTTACGGAATACTTGTTCCAGGCTGGCTGAAAAAAGAAGTGGTGATTGTGTCACCCTACCGCACGGCCCGTTCTCCATTTATTCCAATCTCAAGATCATCAAGATCGACTGTCGCTGTAGCTTCATCATATATGATGATATATGATGAATTGCAAAATTATTAACAATCATATAGTTGTTAAGTTAAAATTTAAATTTTTTAAAAATTATAATAAATTATTTCTCGCTCGAAATTGTTCCGAAGGTCAAGGGGGTAGGTTTTATGTGGCTGCTTCATCTCCGGCGTGTAATGGTGAATCAGTGTTTCACCTATTGTTATATCATCTTTAAAAAATTCTGCTGAATCACGTTTAAATAAGTCTAAAACATTGTTTCTCAAACTTTTTAGTGTCGCATCCCAATAAATAGCCAACAAGTTAAGTAAAAAAGGTTGCGACCCCTCATTACAATATATTAATTTGACGTAAGTCAGAGTTTTGCATCGGTCGGTTAACACGGTGACGATTCGTCCTTTTTTCAGTATCGTGATTTATGAAAAATCGTTGTTATTTTTAAATGGCTTATAAACTCCTACAAGCGTGTTCACACGCTTACAAATCGTAAAAGAAAAACAAACCATCTATTTGTCTTCGTATTAAATGACGAATCGTAAATGATGGATGTATGTGCGAATAGGCCATTACTTATAACGAAATACCGTAGATAGCCTCAAATACCGAACTACAAGACTTGTGTAACCCCTTGTTCTTATATTACTTTTACTAGTTGGAACCTATGCCCCACTTGCACGCTCTTGTAAAATATCTAGGCACGCTTAGACAGGTTCGTACAAGCTATGAATTTTGGTAATACAAACAAAGGAACGAAATGAAGAGTTTCATTGTTAATTACATTTTTACTACGATTTCTTCTCTCACCCAGTATTAAAGACTACAATTTCTTCTCTCAATCAGTATTATATAAATTTAAATAACAATGTGGTAATAAAATAAATTAATAACATTAAATAAAATAGACAAATTTGTGACAAAAATGAAATGCACCGTCTACATATGGTGAAACAGTAAAGAAAAAGACCAGATTGTACAATGAAACATATTTAAAATATAGATTCATTACCTTGGATGACAAGCCGCAATCTGTCGTTTTGTTATCGAGCTCTGTCCACGGAAAGCATGAAGCCTTTAAAATTAATCCGGCATCGGGAAACAAAATTTTTCGAGCATAAATTACTCGTCTTAAAAAATCAAGAAATTGCTATCAATAACTCAAGGCGTAATGAAACCGCAGCACTTCAAGCATTTAATTTAGTAGCATTAAGGGTGAAGAGGGAGTCCAAGTCCTACACGATTGCAGAAAAGCTCATTTTACTCGCTGAGATTGATATGGTCAGTGTGATGATAAGTCCAGAAGAAGCAAAAAAGTTGAAAACTATACCGCTATCAAATTACATAATATCGAGACGAATTAATAAAATGGCCAATGATGTTCACTATCAAATCAATGAAAAGGTTAAATCAAGTGAATTTTTTGCTATTCAAATCGACGAGCCAACAGACGTGTCGAACTTGGCGCATTTTTGTGTTTGTCCGATACGAATGCGAGAGATCAATTAAAGAAAATTTGCTATTTTGCAAATCAATTCCTGGTCGTGCAACTGGCGAAGGACTTTTAAAGTTTTTATTAATGCAACACAAAACGAAAAGTTGGACTTTGCCACACATGGATTGGATGCACTGCTTTCTTCAGAGAAATGCGCTTGCTACAAAAAAGATGTCAGATAATTTGCAAAATGTCAGAAGCCGTAAAAATTGTTAATTTTATTAAAAGCCGACTATTGCGGACTAGATTGTTTTCCACATTGTGGGAAGGAACGGGTGCCAAATACGACTCACTGCTTTTCCATACTAAAGTCAGGTGGTTATCGCGAGGAAAAGTTTTAATGAGGTTTTTTCAATTGTAAAATGAATTGAAAATCTTTTTTTACAGATAAAAATAGCTCATTTTCAGAGTTTTTACAAGATGGAGAAACTTTATTATTGTTGGCATACTTGAGTGACATATTTTCACATTTGAATGAATTGAATACAAGTTTATAAGCCCATAATACAAGGTTGTAACAAAAACATTTTACTAATGACAGACAAAGTCAATGTCCTCATCAAGAAGCTTAATATTTGGATTATATTCTTTGAAAAACGCAATTTTGATGCATTCACTTTAACTTTGGATTATATTATCAAAAATATTCAAATTCTGTTATTGATAGCGTGTTGGAGGACTTGAAAATTCAGTTATTGGAATATTTTCCAGATAGTAACGATGTTTTGTCGAAAAGATGGGTTCTCAATGGGTTTGATGAAAATGTTGTTGCAGCTGCTGAATTGTCTGTTGAGATCCACAACCAACTTATTGAAATATCAGCGAACAAAACTGTAAAACTAGAATTTTTATCTCAAGATTAAGATAAAACGATGTCAATAGGGAAACCTAGTAATAGAAGCTTTGAAAATATCGATCCCCTTCGCTACTTCTTACTTATGAGAAAAAAGTTTCTCGTCTAGGGTGGCTTTAAAAACTAAATATAGAAATCGTCTATTATCAGTGGAAAATAATTTGCTTAAGTATATTTGAAACTTGTTTTTAAATTAAAAATACTTTATTAAATTAATAAAATTATGTTTCGTATACGGATCTTATTTTTTGAACACATTGGGACTCTCCAGATTCCTGAACGCGACCCCCAGGTTGAGAAACGATGGTCTAAACACTCTCGAGAAGTGACAATTTTATTTGGTGGAAATTGTGTTGGTCGTAGCGGTTTTTATCATTAAAAATAGATATACAACCACGTTTAAAATCACCAACCAACTTTTTACCTAACGCTAAGTTTTAAAAAGAAGCATAAGAGACCTATTAAGTGGGATTTAACCTTTCTAGTATGTCCGTTCGGTTTAAACAGCTTAAAATTAATTATTTTATAACAGCTCGAACTTCAATTTCAATAAGTTTTTCCACAAACACAAATACACTACTGTCCAATATTTCATAGAAAATAAAATAATTGGTTTTTAATCCTGCACCAACGGAATTTTGTTAGAATGCAGTTTATGGTTTAACTTCATATTAAAAATAATATATTTTATACAGAATGCACCCTCCTATCCACCATTTCCGTGAAGGGTGGATTTATTAAGTGCAAATATTATTGCCTACCATGTATATCAGTTATGATCTAAAGCACTATCTAAACCACTAGTACTATCTAAAGTAAGTAATGAAAATATAAAACGTTCGAATACTTAAGAAAAACTTAAACGATTTAATTATGTTCTTAAAACAATTTCTTTCAAACATTTGTGGACGATAGAGTACGTCTAATTTGCGATAAAATTAATAGTTTCAAATACAAAGCTTATGTAGCGCAACAGCACGGTCATTAAAGTATTCGTATGGTTTTTATGCGTTAATGCCATCGTAGTTTGCAAATAGAAAAGTAATTATAGTTTGCTTGATACGAATCACGTAATAAATATGTTTTTTTTTAACATTTGATTTAATTACTGAACTATCGGTTAACTTTTTATTCGAATATATTTTACCAGGTAGTTATATTTCAAATCACTACGAAACCAATTAATTTGAGATTGCTTGGCACTTTAAAGATTTAATATTGGGTAATACCGTTATGTGATTTATTATGTAAATTATGATGAATATGTAAAGTAAACATGTATAAAAAAAATGTGTTTATGTAAAGTCCGACCACCAGCTTTTAGCATTTCAATAGTTACACTGTCCTTTCCTGGAGCCGTGCTGTTTTCCATCAATTACACTGCTCAACAGTGACTTTGTTACCCTGATATGGGAGTGGTTCTAGGAGAAATGGTTTTCCGAAATTGCCTCTAGTTTTTTAAATAATCGCCATTTTCGTATTACACTAAAATAAGGCAGTAGGTATGTATGAGGTAAATTTAAATTTTTTATTTTAATATGGATAGTTTATTAAAAAGCACTTAATTATTCTATTAAAATACTTATTAATTAATTAATTATATAAAAGTAAAAAAGGTAATAAAAATAAAAAAAGGGAAAAAGTATATTACACCTCAGAAAAAGACCTCTTATAAGACTTCCTCTTATGGTATTCTTGAGAATAATCTCTTTGTAGAGACCAGCAGTATTCTGCCTTCATATGTTGATCCCATCTGCTTGGATATATCTCCTCCACGACTTTTACATTCTGGTGTAAGCGCTGTCGTCGCACCTCGCTAAAATCTCCAAGGTTATCAGAAAATCTGTTCAGGTGACTGTGGAAATAATGAATTTGTATGCTCATATTTACTCCTAAAACCCTTTCTAACATCGCTTTCAAGCGATTCAAAACTTTATAACATCGTTTTGACAGTATCTTCATAATTTGATGCTCTATGGTTACCAAAAAAAATACTTATAACAGATACGAAACCTTTCCAGGCCTCAGCTTCCTCAGTAGTCATGACTTTTATAAAGATCGCATCTTTAACTAATATTCGAATTTGAGGGCCGTCAAAAATCCCAGCTTTTAGCTTTTCCATACTCAACTTAGGAAATGTTCTGTAAATGTATCCAAAATATATTCCGTTCTTATCCAATGCTTTGGCAAACCAATGCTTTGGCAGTAATGGCTAATTTACCACATTAGTTTTACCTTCAGTTAAAGATTTTCCCAAAGGCGACAACTTTTGTTCCCGGCGATTTTGTTTTGCTAGTTTTGCCTGATTTAAGAAAAGCATAATACGCTTCGCGCAATCTTGATTGCTACAGAGAAGTCGACATGGCCTAGCTGTAGCCATTTCCTTTCGGATGTTTTCTTTGCGTTTAGCTCAAACCAGTCGCCGGAGACATCTGCTGACGTAATGGCGATGGCTGAGCGGAAGCAAACAAAGAAAGAACGTTATGATTAGATAGTTCTTTCAATAAAGTTACAAATTGAATTTTAGAGAAAATATGGTTGGTTCAATCCAGACCAAAACTGAAAGCTTACAGTTGTTTTCGAAGTTAATTAATTCACCAACAACTACTACCTTTTGGACGAAATTTTCTCCTATATCTACGGTACCCTCAGAAAATTGTTTATTTTGGTTACAACATATCTAAAAAAAGTTATGTAACAGAACACATACATTTACAAAAAAAATCTGATAGACAACGGGAATAAAATAACAACTAATAACTTAAGGTGGGCTTCGAACCATGATTACAGCTATCAATTAACCACAGTCATCAGCCCTTTGTTTATAGCTAACCTTCAGTATTCCAGAAGGCCCACCCACTAGCACGTGATCAACATAAACCTTTCAGTTCATGTTCGACCTCTAGGCCAATTTTTTTAGTTACTATAGTAGACCAAGGGTTTATAGCCCGAGGGGGGTGCTGGCCTGGGTTTGTCGGAAGCTGATGACCGTGGTTCGGAACCCACGTTAAGCTGTAGGTCCAGTCGCTAAATAGCCTAGTTGCTGATGCGCCTCTAACCCAAACACTTTACTTTTACTATAGTAGACAAGTTAATAATATTCTAAACTAAAAATAATCTTATACAACTAAAGTCTGAAAACAATAATTTAAATAAAACAAAATATGAATACATTCAGTAGAAACTTTCATTAAAACTATTTATGTGGTAGCGATATAGTTAAATTATCGCTTCCAAATAGAAAACTAATTACACTATGGTTGATAACAGTCGTGTAAAAAATATTTATTGTTTTAAACAATCACTTTAAATTACATTTAATTATAGTATTATCTATTATTTTTTTGTTCGTATGAACTATTAATAGTTGTCTTTGAAGTGAATATTAAAAAATTTAATATTTAACTGAGGTAGCAGATACTTGATTAAATTCATTTTAAATAAACGAGGTAATATTTCCACTATATTTAAAATTGTATGTATTATAATTATTTCAAGCAGTTCATTTTTCAAATATGAGCTAAACTGAAAAAGGTACTATATCAGTGGCGGCTCGTAGGTTTTTAAAGTGGGATGGCGTAGAAGAAAATAGTGCTGCTGAAGATTTTTGTTGTTTTCCCCTTCCTCCTTTTTACTTTTCGTGCTATTGAAACCCTATACAGAAGGTGATCCAGGAAAATGAGTTAAAGGGAAGAAACTGAACGGAAATAAAATATGGTGTTTTGCTCTAAAAAATTGTTTACTGTGATAAATGCTGGACGGGTGGCACCCCAACTCCCTCCCTCACAAGCCGCCACTGTACTGTATGTCGAAACAATTGTAATACATACTATTTTAAATATAATGGAAATTTAGATATAAATCTTAGTTTGTTTATGTAAATTAATTGAAGATTGTTCACACATTTGGAATGTAATATTGAACAGAATATTACACCAAGTACATTCAGATAAAGCAGCGTATTATATGAGGACAGTATAATAAGTATCTGGCCCTAGATGGCGTTGCTAATATTTAAAAAGTGATATTTTTCGTAAATATAATCTTTCACAACAATACTGTCAAGCTGTCAAGTCGGTGCGTGGTGTAGTTTGTGAATGGCAGCCATTTAAATACAACAACTTTTGTGATTTTACAATGAAAAAAATTGAATATCGATAAAATACTTGTTTTTGAAAAAGAAAATATGGTGGGATTAAAACGGAGCTTTCGTTATCAACCATAAATTATTCGACAGCTAAATTTAAACGTTGTCGTATAAGCATTTTTGATGAAGATCATCCAAGTCGTCCAAATGAGGTTACCACAAATGATTGAAAAAATCCACGATATCTTGATAAACGATCGGCGAGTGAGATTTCTGAGGCTGTGGGTATCTCAACTGAACGGGTACAGAATATTTTAACAACTCATTTGGATATAAAAAAGCTTTTTTTGCAAGATAGGTGCCGAGATTGCTCACAATTGACAATAAATGAACACATGTGTCCACTTTAAAAGAATGTTTAGAGTTGTGAAAACGCAATTATAATGTTTTTTGGCGTCGGTTCTGTTGACGAAACATGGATACACCATGCATCATGCATCACAGCACACCAAAGAACAGTCACGAACAGTTTTTTTAGAACAATTTTTTTGGTAACTATAGTAGACAAGTTAATAATATTCTAAACTAAAAATAATCTTATACAACTAAAGTCTGAAAACAATAATTTAAATAAAACAAAATATAAATAGTTTTTGACAGTATGACAATATGACAGTTTTTGATTCCTAAATGCACCGAACATCTCATTTTAAAGAAACTGAAAATGTCGATAAATGGAAAGCATTCTCATATGATGTAGAATATTTAGCAAACTCTAATTGTTGTTTTTCAGACGATTTTCAAAATAAAAAAAAGTGGCACGTATGTTCCACAAATGTTCCCACATGTGTTCCCACTACTTTCACCTTTGTATAGATATACAAAAAGTTTAATGGTGATTTAATATCAAAAGAACTACAGATCTTAGAGAGCGATGATAAGGAAACGTCTACTATTTTTTATTTATGTTTTTTTTCTCAACTGTACGTTTGGATAATTGGTAATCATATTCAGCAATATTCCTATGAGAGTACTTTTTTGAACTTTTTAACTTATGATATCCCTCTAGGTAATCTTATTATTATCAAATAAACCATACATATTAATAAATACAGGAAAATAATTCTGTCCACATAATTAGCATTTTACTACAAATATTTTAGTCATAAATCAATTAGATTTCGAACCGGTGCAGATCAAATAATGATTTCTTGTTGATCATTTTAACTGGGCTAAAACAAAGCAGGTTGAAATATTTAAATGCTTATATAGACGAAAAAGAAATTGGGGTTTAAAAAAAATTTTTGACAAAAAAGTTTTATAATAAAACTATTTCTTTATAATTAATTATCTATTTTCTTTATAATTAAAAACTTAATCCTGGTACCAATGACGCGTCGACAGTTCCCGAAAAAAACCCGAGTGTGTGTGACGTCACAATGTTTATTTTTCTTCAACAATACAGATAGTTGATACGAGTTTTTTAGTTTTCACTGAACTTATTCTTGTTAGTATCATAAGTGTATTGATAAATGTATTGAGAACGTCAAACTTAAGGAGTTATCATATCTGTTCCGTACCACTTTGCACAAACACTACAAAAACAACTCCCGAAAAAATGTTTTTAAATATGCCACAAGATGTTAAACCATGAAATCAGTGGCAGCACGACGAATTAATCCTAAAACAACATCAAATTTTTACAACCACCAGTCTTCAAATATATACAAAATATTATTATTTATAACACATCATTTTATTATGTTTGAGTATTTATTACCTGCTGAAACTACACAGTCGCGACATTGAGTTACTTGAACTTTTTTAGTTTTTCGTTAATAATAAAGACAACTGTATAAACTGTACTATGTTTTTTATGTTCTGGACATGCACGTCCTTTCACCGTGCAAATACAATTTTTGCGGTTAAATTGAACATAACCTATAACCTTGTCACCGTAACTTTCGCGTGACAGCATAAAATAATTTAATTAGATTTAATAAACATATTTTGTTTCTTGTTTGCATTTACATTATTATTAAAAAAAACTGAAATTGATGCTTTAGACGATAGCTTTAGACTATAGCTTTAATGATAGCTTTAGACGATAGTTTTAATGACGTCACAAACATGGCAGCCAATCGTGGCGCTTTCGTGGTCACGTGATTTTATTATACATTTTATAAATTTCAATTCATTTATAATTAATTGCAAACATTTTTTTAAAGTTTTTCGCATCTATTATTAATATTATTTATACTAAAATTTTTAAAAAAAGTTTATTCAAAAACTCAATTACACAAAAAATATACAACAGCATGAAAATTATAGAATATTTAAACTCACTCTGGTGGTATCGAAATATTTTATTAACGAGCAAGACCATAGTTCAAACAGTGCTTTGTTAAAGTTAAATGTGTAAACTAATTTGCATTTTACATGATTAGATAGGAAACAATTACTTTAATCGTTCTATTTCTTAATATTTTATTGAAAAAAATCATATTTTTTATTACGACCAGAGAACATTCAAAAAAATATTCGATAGTTCTTTGAAAAATTTAAACCATTTCACAAGTTAAAAACAATCAAATAAAACAGGGATATATACGTGGCATCAAATTGTGTTTGGTATTTTAAAATCAAAAGGAGATATTTTAATACATTTGTAATGTGGTTAAAATTGTTTTATTATAAAATAATTTCTTGGCTCAAATTCGCATTATCGAATAGAGAGAAGTCATGAAGTATAAAACCATGACAGGCTTTTGTTCATATATTAATTAGGCCTGTTTATGATATTATTCCATTTTATAAAAAAGCAACTCAAATATCTGTAATAAATGTACATTTAAATAAAGAATTTATTTTTGGCAATGGGTCAATTACATGCCTGTTGGTCCACATAGAACCAGTTAAAACTGGCTGGCCATGTCATCAGCATCTTAAATAATGCCCGAAAACTAACGAACCATTTGTGCGCTAAATTGGACAATTAAGTGTTGAAAGTGAATATTTTTTAACTTGAAAGTAATTTACAAAAAAGATTTGCGATATATCGGGTGGGGCAAGTATCACGCTACCATTTTGTTTTAGGGCAATTTTTATTTCGTGCTACATGTGACAGTTTTGGTTTGGTAGGCGTACACGTTTTATTGTATGTTAAAAATGTAAAGTGTTAGGGTTAGAGGCGCATCAGCAACTAGGCTATTTAGCGACTGGACCTACAGGTTAACGTGGGTTCCGAACCACGATCATCAGCTTCTGACAAATCCAGGCCAGCACCCCACTCGGGCTATAAACCCTTGGTTATGTGCCTACCTATAAGTCTATCAGGAAACCTACCGACTGGCGCGTGACCAACGTAGAACACTTCTCAGAAGGCATCCGGCCTTACCCAGCCTTTAACTGGCGTGACTGAGGGGTAATTCGTAGTCGGATTTTACATTCTTGCCTAGAAACAATCACAAACATTTAGAAAGTAAACAGACAGAAGAAAGAAAGAAAAACAACCATCCGAGCGCTGGAATCGAACCAACTACAGTGCGGTTTCGGCACAGTAGCGACAGGCCACTGCTCTTACCGTCCGCACCAACGCGACCGGCTATTGTATGTTATATAAATACAAGTTGAAGGAACGCAGCGAAAATGTTGTAAAAAGTTGTAAAACCTAACCTAACCTAACCTTACCTTTTATTATTTTTTTTACAATTTATCAATTATTAGTACCACTCAATGTGAATGTAGGCGAAATTATCCTAATTGTTCGGCGTCTCATAAAATAGTGTTGAGGAATCTACAAAAACATTGATTCGACAAAATGGTGTGCAATTTAGAATTTGTACACGCAGTTTACACCTAATTTTAAAAAATAACTTTTTTCACACATTTTTCCCTATAAGATTTAAATGGTCCAATTGTCCTATCAGACAATAATAAGCGATTTGAATAACGTAGAGGAAAGTAACCAAATATGGAATAGTATCCATAATATGGAATACCACTGTTTCTCGTTCATGATTCTCATCATTTCAATATAAAATACGTGACCATCTTCTATCTTATTTACTCCCTTTAGTGTCGCATTCATTTTATCTCAGCCGTCGAGCGAGCGCTGTAGAGACAGCAGGAGTGTTTTGTTTGTATTTAGTCGATGTAGTCTAATTTGTCGATGGCCGAAATGTGTGTGATCAGTTGGATGAACATTAACTAGTTAAATTAAGGACTGGCAAAGCAGTTTTCCATGGACTCAAAAGAAACATCTGAAGGAGTATGCAAGAAAAGAGAAATAGAAAAGTAAACCTACTATACAAACCAAAAGTAAAGAAACTGGTATATTTCTATTCTAAATAAAACAAAACTGTTAAAATATTTTCAGGATTTTGGTACATTTCATATATTGATTGAACATATTCATTTGATAGGGTATGTTTAAACAAAGGTTAAAAATGTATTATAGGCATTGACTACATTAATGTATTCCAGGATATGTTGTGGTACATAGTGGTTTTCTAGTCGCTAGACCGTAACAGAAGAGTCTCACACTTCCCCACACAGACTATAAAAGTTTTCCACTCAAAAAAGAAAATAGTTTAGGTGCCTTCTCTTATTTGGGAAATCTCTGGCTAATCATGCCTTAGAGTTAGTTAGCAGGCAGATATATTTATATTTGCAAACATTATTAAATCATGAGTGTAATGTGATGATTTGTAAGACATGTAAAGCGAAAAATCACCATCGTTTTAAAAATACTGAAAACCTTAATTAAAGTAATTTGGATAGATTTTTTTGAAAATATTGTTAATAGAGTTTAAAATTAATACAAAGTGCATTTGTGGAAATTTTGACGTACAGTAACGCTCAAAAGTATTTTGACAAAGATAAAAATTGGCTAAAAAAACTAAAATATATAAACTAATCATTTTTTTTATTAAACTACCATTTTATAGCAAATAACTATTACAATAACAAATAACGAATAATAACTAACAAATAACTCAGAAAAATAAATCAAAAGTATTTTGACATTATAACAAAAAAAATTGTAACAGAATAATTATAATTGATAATTATCAACTATAGTAATGAGTTAATCAATGTTTAATGGCACATTCTGTGGCCTTTATGACAGCCTCACGACGCGCCGGCATTGTACTAACTCACTTCTGTATTCGATCTAAAGGAATTCGGTTTCATTCATTTTTAAGAGTTTCTTCAGGATCCTTATTTGAATAATTTTGGCATCTTATTCTGCGATCTAATTCCTCCCACAGATGCTCTATGTGGTTTAAATTCGGACTTTGACTTAGCTACTCCAGAATCTTGAGTTTTTACGTTTCAGGATATCACTAATGTGCTTGGATTTGTGTTTAACACAAACTTAACTTAACTTAACTTAACTGGCATGTTTTGTTTAGCGCATGGTAGAATATGAGTCTTCAATATACCACCATGCATGAATCGATCCATATTGCCTTCAATTCGAACTAAAGGCCCAACTGAATAGCGTGAAAAATATCCCTAAACCATCACATATATAATATGCTTCATTAAATCAGATGGTACTAAACTAAATTTATTTTCATCATTTCCCAAAACATTAAACCACTCTGAACTTGTTCATGATTTGTACCGTTTTGCAAAAGTAAGATGATCCTTCCTACGCTTCACAGATATCAAGGCTTTGTTGTTGGTCTACGGCCATGTAAACCAAAGGTTACTAAGCGTCATTTGACAGTTGAGAGGTAAATGTTTATACCGTAATTTTCTTGTAAATCATTTGTTGTTGCTAAAACCGACTTATAATAAGATAAGATATGATATGATCTACTTTGCAAGTAATTTTTTTCGGACCACTACTTATTTTCAATAGTCTTTCGATTATTAAAGACTTTATTTCATATACTACCAACTGCTGAGACAAGTTAAAAGTATGAGCAAATTTTGTTTTGCGTTGTTTCTTGGTTTAGTGCATTTATTACCGCTTTTTAAAGTCACTAGAATATTTTTTGCATTTGGGCATATTAAAATAAATACAATAAGTAAGTATAAAGACTAATCGAAGCTAAACAGCAACTGATTGTCAATTAACTAAACAGCAACTGATTGTACTGTTGAACTTAGGAAGTGTCGTATTTCTGTGTTGACGCCAAATGTAAACAAAGTAGTGGTAAATAATGTCTAAATCACTGGCTAAAAACAAAAAACCAAACAAAGACAAATTTCTCAGTTTTTATTTATATAAGAACAGATATTTTTGATATTTTTTGAGTTTTAGATCATGGTGAAAAACCCAAATAAAGTAGTTGCAACCTAATCCTTGTAAATAACTAACTACTTTTGAGTGCTACTGTATATTAAATGAATAAATATCAGAATCTAATTGAAATCATAATATGAAATAATATTCTATTAAATGAGATTACTTGAAAGTTATTTTTCAAACGAAAATTATCATTATAAAATAAACAATAATAAATAGTGCAATTTATTTAATTTAAAGTCCAATCAACTAAATTTGTTAAAAGTTGATTTTTTATGCGATACACGAATGGTAAAAGTTAAAAAAAAGACCTTGATGGAAGACACAAACAAAACCGTAACATTGCTGTAACTCAACTATAAATAGAAAATTAATTAAAAAAAGTTTTTAGAACAGAAAAAGATGCAATAGAAACAATCCAATATATAAAAAGTATAAAGTTTAAAGCGGGCTTAATTGCACAAGTCACTTGGTGTTTAGGAGGTTAGTTTTTAAACAACCTTCTTGTGAATGTTGGAGTTTAACATAATTTTTGTGTATTATTCGTAGCTTTGAAAATTAAAGTATATTGCATTATCTATTTGTAACGTTTCATAACATAACAGCAAGAAAAACAGAAAAAACACAGACGGTCAAGCGAGCCAGGATAATGTAGAAAGGTTATGAACAACATTCTAATAACACAGAACGGCTGCTGTTCCTATAGTATGGAGAGATTCTACTGACCATGTGAGTGATTGATACTTTTGTATCACTAAAACAGAAGGGATTTCGAAAAAGCAAAGGGACAAAATTCAGTATCCAAATTTGTCTTCTGCACTTAGGCCAATTCCTCATAGCCAGGAACTACCAATACCGATTGCGCCTTTACACCTGGACAACATGTTTCTCGGTGATTCTAATTCTTCATCAGAGTCTGATCCACAACTTCCTGAGAACACCAGTTGTAATCCAATATTTTTAACAACTACCAGTAAACCTCACTTAATAAATCAGAATAAATTAAATGATTTGGTACGTGGTCTGGGATTGTCAAAACAAAAATCGGAACTTCTTGGTTCCAGACTTCAAGACTGGAACCTGGAAATGCAAGTGTTTCACTTTACTGAAAACGGAATGTAATAGTTTTTATAAAATGGAAGGATCACTATGTGTCTGTTGTGATATTGACGGTTTAATGAAAAAGCGAAAAATAATGCCTATAAGTAGTCTTGATTGAGAATGGAAACAAAAACCCATCTATTCATTTAGCTTATTCAGTGACAATAAAAGAAACCTATCACAACCTAGCATTATATTGCTACGAGTTCAAGGGGGTTTTACAAAGAACTCATGTTTTGTGTCGATAGGACATGAGGGTAACAAAAGAACGTAGTAAGTAGAATGTAGTAAGAAATATTGGCCTCACAGAACTTCTTTGAAGCTGGTACTTCAAACATAAAAATATGTTAACCCCCCTGGTTAACCCAAAAAAGTCTAATAATGCCTAATAATGCCTCTAATGACAAACGTTGTCAGAGGAAAGTAATGGTTTCAAGTACCTAAAAGAAATATTTCTTCAATTCAGTGATGCAAAACTAAAAGAAGGCATATTTATTGAACATTAAATAAGGAAGCTTCTAGGTGATTTTCTGTTTCAAAGAAAATTAAATGAAAAGGAATCCGTACCTTGGACCTCATATAAACCTATTTTCATCAATATTACCTCAAAAAAGTATTTGTTGACCTATGCAATTGAAAACAACGTTCAGGAACACACTTTGCAAAAATTGCAGTCGGCTCAACGCTACGGTTTTGGAAGGTCACGCTCGGTTTCGGTACTCGCGACAAGATCGTTTTTCCCGGTTTCCGGTGTAACGAAAGATCTCCTTTTAGCCTATTGCGAATTTGAACATATATATGTTTTATTGAACTGTGTGTAGATACAAATGCTCCAGTGACACTTACGTAATCAAGTATATTCAATATATTCTATTTCTGTTTCTCGACATACAGTGAGCGATCGCAATTTGAATAATTTTGTTCTGTGACTTCCTATTAGTCATGGAGTTTTCGACGTTACAACGTTAATTGATTCCCTTAATCATTTTATGGTTGTCATGCTCGCAGTTTGTATTGCGGCTGAAATAAAACTATTGGCAAGACAACGTACAGAATTGGCGGTTCAGGTTGCTGCGGTGGTTAGTTCATTCAAGTTGTGCCCAACTAACAGCGGCAGATTTTGGAGACTGCTTACAAAATAAGAAGCGCAGTCACTTCCTGTTCGAAAAGCCCTATAAATTCTCTCACGAACCAGCGTAGCTTCACTCCTGATGGGGTAAATACCCCTGGTCCTGATTTTGATGAACGTACATTTTCTTCTATCCTGTCTAAAACTGAACCTAACATTAAAGACATTATCAAGCTAGTCTCTGAATTGTACAGTACCATTCAGCAACAGAATAATACAATCCAGACCCTTCTGAGAGAGTTAACTGATCTAAAAAATAACTCTAACCGAATTGATGTCCTTGAGAATCAAATCGAACTGTTAAATAACAATTTAGCTATTTTAAAATATAACAATGATTCTCATCAGACGCTGATTCCAAGCTCCGAAGAATTGCTAAATGAACTAGCCTACCGCGAAAGAAAATGCAAATCAAACTTTATCATTTTTGGTATAGATGACTCCAACACTCAAGCTATATCTGAGCGCGATAGATCACTTGTGGAAAGTATCATTCTAACCACGTGCGATCTTGTGATTGATTCCAGCAAAACCAAAATACATCGCCGTGGTAAATTTTCAGATGGGAAAAAGCGCCCGCTCAAGGTAATATGTAATTCTGCCGATGTTGCCACGTTTGTTCTTAAGAACGTTAGAAACCTAGCCAATGGTGCCATGTTTCGGGGCATATCAGTTCAGTCTGATAAAACTAACGCTCAAATTGGTCACTACAAATTAGTTAAAGACGAACTGGTTGGTTGTTTAAAGACTGGCGAGAGTAATATTAAAATTGGTTCTCGTAATGGCCAACCACTTATTGTACCTCGTGAGCCATCCAAATAGTCAACATGTTATTTAATCTGTGTCTTACACGCGTAATCCAGCAACAATTCATAGCTTTACTCTTATTTATCAGAACGTGCGTGACTTAAGAACAAAAACTGCGGTCTCTACCAGTCCGTCCTATCCAACAATTATCACATTATTGCTCTGTCGTAGACCTGGCTGCATCTGTTTTTGTTGCTGAGTTCTTCAGGTACATGGTCTTCAGAAAGGATCGGGATCTGGATGCCCTCGTAGTCGGAAGAGGCGGCGGAGTTCTCCTTGCCGTTTATTCATTTTTACAACCGTCGAAGCTCGACCTGTCTATCTTGGAGGAGTTGTTCCCAAGTGTCAACATTGTTGGTTACAAAATACTCAAGTCAGACCATAATTTTTATTTTTTCTAATTATATTTCTCCAAAATCAAATATTCACCAATAGAAACTCATGTTTAGATACCTTTGAATCTCTTTATTATATCATGAATTATAAAATTCTAATCTTAGGTGATTTTAATTTACATTATCAAAGCCCTGTTAACTATAAATTATCTAGTCAATTTCTGCGAGCAATGGAACGGCTTTCAGGCATTTTTTGATATTCACCAATACAATCACATATTTAATATACAAAACAATATATTTCTGTGCGTTTACTCAGTATATTTCAGCTTTTTGAGAGAGTGCTGACGCTTTTGAGTGCCTCGTGCGGTGTTTTGGAAATAATTTTTGTAATGATCTTAGAATTAATTTTTAATTTTTATATACATGTTTTTGTACCATTGTTAGGTTAAGTTCAAATTATTTTTGTTATATCTATTTGTGTTTTGAATTGTCTTTTAATTGGGCAGTAGCCTGTTAGACAATAAAGCATCATTCAAAAAATTATATATTTACTGCAGCTGCAATTTTAGCCTACTGTCCATGCAGCGCAAATCACAAAAACCTTCGTAAAAAAAGAAATTCCATATTTATTGAATGTTCAGAATTTAATCATATTTTGTTTTAGTACTATTTGAAAAAGGCACTGTGCGGCGAAACAATTGTCAAGCATACAATTTTAAATATTGCCATGGTAAACATATACACAAAACATTATTAAAATTAAATAATTTTTACTGCGTGTTCGGATTTCTATGTCACGTAGTATATTTTGCTTCATTATTCAAAAAAATAAAATAAACGATCTATAGAAACTTATAAAAAGAAATGCCCATCAATATAAGAAATTAAAAAAATATAATTTCAATATCTTATTTAAATCAATCATGTTTAATGGATATATATATATATATATATATATATATATATATATATATATATATATATATATATATATATATATATATATATATATATATATATATCACTGTCAAAAAAATACCGGGAATTGGTCAATCACAGACAATATGTTTATTATTTATCCAAATTTATTATATCGCCTTCAAGGTAGGCGCCTTCCGAAATAATACACTTATGCCAATGAATAATCCAATTGTTAAAATATTTTTTAAACGCATTTTCCGCAATCGACTTCAGTTCTCGCCGCAAATTCTTTTTTATGTCTTTTATCGACTGAAAACGGGTGCCTCGAAGTGGTAATTTGAGTTTTGGAAAGAGAAATAAGTCGGTCGGAGCCATATCAGGTGAATACGGTGGTTATTCGATGGTGTTTGTTGAGTTTTTGGTCAGAAATTCGCTCACAATGATAGCCTTGAGAGATGGTGTGTTGTCGTAATGCAAAATCCAAGAGTTTTCTTTCCACAAATCTGGCCTTTTTCGACAAATTTGGTCTCTCAAACGACACATAACGTTCATATAATATTCTTTATTTACCGCCTGACCTGGCAAGAATTTCGAGTGCACAACACCGCGATAATCAAAGAAAGCAGTTAACATCGACTTTGACGTGGTTTTTTCGGTTTCGAGTCAGTTGGAAGGCGCCATTCCGAAGCTTGTTGACTGGTTTGCATGTTAAACTCGTATAGTCATGTCTCATGATCAGTTACAATGCTTTTTATGAATGTGAGGTCGGAACTGACTCATTCTACCATGTATTCAGCGATATTTGCGCGATTAAGTTTCTGAAGAAAATTCAGGTCTTTCGGCACTAGTCGAGCGGCAACGCGTTTCATGCCCATACAATCGCTTAAAATAGTATGAATTGATTCATGAGACACAGAAAGATCAGCAGCTATCTCTCTCAAACTTAAATGACGATTTTCAGTCACCATTTCCTTCACTTTAGGGATGTTAACTTCAGTTGAAGACATTGATCGCCGACCAGAGCGAGGCAAATCTTCCACCACATCTCGACCGCTTTTAGATGCACTGTACCACTCATATGCACCTGTTTTTGATAAAGTCGATTCACCATAAGCCTTCTGCAACATTTTCAGCGACTGGGCACACGAAATTTCATTTGCAATGTAAAATTTAAGACAAATTATTTGTTCAATGTTTTTATCCATTGTAAAAACAATGTAAACATTTTAATCGCAAAACTCATTTGAGATGAACTGACAAAATCGAGCACTGTAAACAAAGTAAATGAAAGCAGATGACGTTCAAACTCCGCGTCAGTATAGAGGACAATTGTGCCAACTTAGCGATAAAAAAATTTGGCAATCCCTTTAACCGGGCTTTTCAAATGATTAATTCCCGGTACTTTCTTGACAGAATATATACTCACTAAAACTACTCACTAAAACACTCACTAAAAAAAGTCCGTAGTGAAATTGAAACAAACCTTTTTATTTAGAACTAAACGCCAAAAAAGTCTCTGAACACGTTATTTTTTGTGGACAAAGATATTATTTAAATTTTATTTATTGGTTCACCCTTACTTTTTATAACAGCCAATAAACGGGTTTTCATTGAATAAAGTAATTTTTTAGTTACGTCTGAGGTTATATGAGTCCATTCCTGTAAAATTTCTTCTCTAAGGGGTTGTTTGTTTGTAATACTTTTATTTTTAAGTTCCCTTCCAATATGGTCCCACAAATGCTCGATAGGGTTCAAATCTGGCGATTGAGGCTGTGCCCGGAGGCGCATTGTACATCTAACCATTCCTGTGTTTTCAAGCCATATGCTTGGGGTCGTTATCTTGTTGCAAACGAAAAGTATTTTCTACACACAATTTAATAGCATTATCCTTTAAATTATTTTTTAATATATTGATGTACATGTACTGATCCATTATCCCATCAATTATGTGCAATTTCACTCCTCGTGTGCAAATGAGCACTTCGCCGCCGCCATGTTTGATCGTCGATACAATATTTTTTTGTTTTAAAGGTTCCTCTGGCTTGCGCCATACTTTCTTCCTTCCATCCGACTTTGAGGCATTAAATTTACTTTCGTCAGAGAGAATAACAATCTCCTAAAACATCTCCGGCTTGCTTAAATGCTGCTTATGTATGTCAGGGCTTCCTCCTAGGCGTTCGTCCGTGCAACCCTTGTTTTTTAATAATATTACGGACTGTTTGAGGCGTTACCGATACGTGATAATCTATTAACTTCTTTAATGACTGCGCGCTTTAGATATAGTTTAATTTTTCTGGCCGTCCTGAACAAGGTCTATTGCCAGCATTGCCGAGCTCCTTATACTGGGAAATAATATAGTGAATTGTCGACGGTGGCTTTTTAAAGATGTTTCCAATTTATCGAAATGATTTTCCTTCTCGATACATTCTAATAATCATTTCCCGAGTGGGGCACGGAATTTTCATATTAAAGGCCAATATTTTTTTAAAATTTTTAAATTTATTTTATTTAACTGATTGAGTAAATCATGAATTGTATTATAAACAAATGTGTACACCTATACAGAAACTTTTTTGCCCTCTGTTTAGAATTCTTTGAATTTAACAATTGATTTTCTAATATTCAAGTCTTTAAATATATATATATATATATATATATATATATATATATATATATATATATATATATATATATATATATATATATATATATATATATATATATATATATATATATATATATATATATATATATATATATATATATATATATATATATATATATATATCCCATATCCACCAATGCAGATTGTATTATCACTTACTCCTCATATTGTTGAAGAATGTTAAAAAAACGCCTAGATCAATTTTTCACGATAAATCTCAAACCTTTTACAACCACAATATAAGAAAGTTTGGTAAATATATAGCAAAATGTAACAACAACATATCATTGGTCAACATTTATTATAATTAATATATTTCACGATACTAAATATTCCAACTAAACTTATTTGTCAACTTAATATTATATAATTGAAACTAATTTCAAATTTTGGCGTTATGAAAGACTACTGAAATAACTCAGATTTAAAAGTTTGCAAATGGAGAATCCAATTAATTTCAAGGACTATTTAAATATATAAATTTGAAATTGATTAATATGAAATTATACCTTCCTTGCATAAAATATACTGCAACTAAAATGTAATAATTATTAATAATGCATTAATAATAACCAGAAACAAAATTATGCGGGTGCCACGCAAATGCCATAGTGTTGTTATCTGGAAAATACTTTAAGAGAAGAATGAAAACAATCGACCAACAATTAACAATAAAAAATAACACAATTGAAAGAGTTGATTAAACCAATACAAATTCTTCTTTACAGAAGAGTCGTGACCTATGGGAACGCATTCCGTTCGCGTACTATCCGGACAACTTCTCGCCAGCGTTCTCTATTTCTGGCTTCCTTGGTTGCACGTTAAAGAGATGTACAAGTTGGGTCTTTAATTTGGTCTGTCCTTCTTTTTGAACGCCTGCCGCGTGATCAAAAACCCTCAATCCGTCCCTGTACTACCAATATTTCCAGGTTATTGCCGCCCCTGCGTTCAATGCGGCCAAATAATTTGAGATAGCCTTATGTGTTCATCAACACAATTTGTGTATGGTCGTGTTGTTGAAGTAAAATACATGTTTTTAGTTTCACTAGGATACCTACGTGATGTGGCTATATTTAAATATATTTTAGTGTCCCAGTACATTATTATGTTAAAGAAGTATACTGCATTCATAATAATGAATAATTTAATCAAGAAAAAGAAAAAGGCGGAGGAACCTTTTGTACCAAAACAGAGTAGTATAAACTACAGAAATTAAGAAAATAAGTATAAACAGTGTTTTTGACGCTTGTTGGAATAAACTAATCAAACATAACTACTAACATCCCACTGCACACACAGACGGAGAGAGGCGTACAGCGCGCACAACACAAATATGTATTGAATGTGTGTAGTAATTTTGCTTCGTAAATATTTTCGGCGAACAGTGAATTCAAAACACAATTTTGGATTTAAAACGCAAATTTGTATTAAGACGGGTGGCGTAGCACTCGATCTGGTAACACTGGTGTCTTCTTCTTTGCAGTTGAGGCGGGCCAACATCCGATGCGTCTTTAGTATAAATTTGAACTTCCTAGAGCCACTTGGTGGGCCGTAGCAATGTTTTTCATTAACCGGATTTTTCTAGTGCCTTCTGAAAATGAGGTGTAACGATATTCTATCACCTTGTCAATAATAATGACACATTTCAGAAAATGACGGTCATTTTTAATTCACCCCAAAAAGTCAAGACATGTTGGCCTCCTGTTGATCTTGCAAAAGGTTTTTTAAAACCATTTTCGGGCAACGTTCATTCTCAATTCATTGGTCAGAATCTGATGAACGATTCTGTGAACCAAATTCAACTCTTCCCGGTCATTCTGACCGTCAACCGACAATTAGAATGCACAAGATCCCACATTATATGGACATTTTCGACACGCAGTTGAACAGCTTCCGCTGCGAGGCTAACCTTCAATCGAGTGTCAGATTTCTGACACCAAACTGCCTGAAAATCTGGAAAAACATTAAGACGTCCATATTCTGCTATATAAAACACTAGGATAAACAGAATTAATTGTATTTCTTGTATTGTTATGTTTTCGCATTTTATGAAGCTTTAAATATATAATCTCTTCCACTAAATCTCAATATCTTTAACTAGACTATAGGTTATGTTATAATAAGTTATGTTATTGTCAGTAGACAGCGATGTCTTTAAAATTTCAAAAACACGGCATTACTTTTAGGTACATCTATTATATACATTATATAGTTATTATATACATAATTATAGTTGCTGAATTTTAGAAAGGAATTTTGAACACATAATTCTTTATAAATCGTAGAAGGCTCATAAATAATCAAATAAATGACGTTACTTATGGAAAAGACACCAAATGAAAACTTTTTGATTATGGACACTGTCAACTGTCATACACAAATGTCCCAGTTTTCGTTACTTTTATTTATATTTAGTTTTTCTTTTACTCGTTTACGGAATTATCATTTCATTAAAAGTTTTACTGGTACTAAATAAAACTCGACACCGAATGACCAATGTGCCTAAAATTGTAATTATGTACCCAAGTGTGAATTAAAATTACAAGTGAAAATTACATTGTATCAATTGCCTTCAAAAATAATGTATAAATAAAAAAAAACAACTTTCAATAAAACTAAGCATCAGTATTTCCTCCATGGGTATGTGGCAAGTCTGTACGCGATTTGGCATAGTGTTCATTGAATGATCAATTTGGGCTTATGGAATTATCTCCCATTCTACACGAGCAGCATCTTTTAGTTCTCACAGGGTAAGAGGAGGATTGTTTTGCCTTCATAATACCACCCCAAAACATCACACTCCCACCTTCAAATGAAATACGTGGGTGGTTGAGCTGTTTCTAGTTGGGCTTGTCGACCTAGGCCTTTCCAAACTAATGTTCTTCGTGAATCAGAAACCAAGCCAATTCTCGCCTTATCGGAGAAAATCACGTTATTCCAATTAGGACTATGATCCACCACTTCTCGAGCCCATTGCAAGCTTGCATTTTTTTGTTGAAGAGTTAGTTTGGGAACACGTAAAGGTCTTCTGCGATGCAAATTTATTGCCCTGTGTGTTGTCGTTTGTCATTAAACATTTACTCCTTCAAGCCTAACAAGCTGATATACCACTTGTAAATTACAGATGATTTCTTCGAGCTGTTATTGATATCTGCTGGTCCTGTGCAGCTGCTGTACATTGTTTTCTATCATTGCTGGGGTTATTCTTTACGTCATTTGCCTGTTGGAATTTTCAATACAGCACTTTGGGAAACATCTACAATTTCTGCGATATCACTTTGATTAAAACTCTGTTGTAACAAAGCAATTACTATTGATCTGTTAAAGAGATATCATCTCTCCAAGCATTTTTAAACGGATTGATTGAATATTGAAAAAGAACTGAAATAATGTGTAAATACCAGTATCAACGGAATGTACAAAAATCAAAAAACCTGTGTTATCAGCAAAACAATGCTTTTGTTATTTTCGTTTAAAAATGGTTTACCAAATGAGTGCCATAGGCGTAGATATCCTATTTGCAAATATTCCAAACTTTTGGACGTATGTGTACATCCAACAATCAGAGTTGCAACAGATTGTATTTATATAAATGTTCCCAAGCTATTATATTTTCTGATATTGATATTCAAATATTATTTGATTTTCATTAACTTAATGGAATATAAATTCTACATTAATTCAATATGGAGTTTTGAAATATTCATTTCTAAATTTGAAATTATGTGGAACATGAGTCTTGCAACATTAAATTTAAACAGATATACTTTAATAGGGCACAGGTTTAGAAACCTATATTAAATGCTAAAATAGTAGAACACGGTGAAAATCTGAACGTTTTGAAATACTATTGCACTCAGATCGCTTCGAAATTATTCTGTAAAATAATACCAAACTTTAATATTAACCAAATTGGAATGAATGGTCGGATTATTTTACCTGGCCTACATTTACTTATATTTTGATAAGATTTTTAAAGCATATTTCCCAGAGAGATTCGGTATTTTTGCTTTGTGCTTGGATATTGTTACTAGGCTAATTGAAAAGTTCGCGGAGCGGAAGTGGTAAAACAAGTTTATAGATAAAAAAATGATTTTATTCTTCCGTATATTCTCCCTTAAGCTCAATATATTTTTTCCAGTGGTTCTCCAATTCATTTATTGCATCTCTGAAGTGATTTTCTGGAAATACTTCAAAATACTCATCTACAGCTGCTGTAACTTCTGCATTTGATGAAAAACGCTTGGCTACGTAACAATTTTTGAGATCTGTAAACAGATGAGGGTGCCAGATCTGATGAATATGGTGGATGCTTCAACAATTCGTAGTGTGACACCATTAATTTGGACATTATAAGAACACCTCTGTGAGCCGGTGCATTGTCTTGATAAAAAATGATTGTTTTCTTCACTAAACCAGGTCTTCTTTCACAAATTCTTGCATCCAATTAATCCAAAAGGTTTCAGTAATACTGTCCCTGTATTGTTTTACCAGTTTGAAGGTAATCAATTATAAAAAATTGATGTCAAAATCGTTTTGGTGGATTTTCACCAGTTTGGCTGTTTCGGAGCTGAACAACCGGGCTCAGTCCACTCTGCGGATCCTCAGTCCACTCTGAGGATCATAGTGATAAACCCAAGTCTCATCTATAGTTGCAAAACGACGTTTAAAATATATTTTATTTTTTCGAAAAAGATGCGAATGTTTGTCAGAAAGTTTTACCCGAAGCCGTTTTTGATCAGAATTTAACAAATGCGACATATATCTTGAACATAGCTTTCTCAAGCACAATTTCTTTTTCAAAATATGAAACATCCGTTCAGTTGAGATGTCCATGACCTTAGCAATTTCACTCAAAGTCCATTTTCTGTCATCCATAAGCATATCATATATAGAATTAATTATTTGTTCAGTAGTTGCATTTATTGAACGTCCAGAATGAGGATCCTCAGCTCCATCACGCTGGAACCCGCATTAAAGAATACTTGATTTTTTTTTTGCTTATTTTTGATGTTAATACATGTAGTATAGTTAATTTTTTGTAGTATCAGTAATTATACAGGTAAAACAATAGATATTCTTCAAGGCAGTAAATATTGATAATAATACGAAAAATAGGAATGAAATTCGTGCTAAATTGTTTGTAGTTTATTGTAGTGGCAAGAACAAATATATTTACTCTATTCATGTAAATAAATATCGGATAAAATCGAAAATAATGAAGTTGTGGGAAAAAACGACCCTAACCCAACGTGATGGAGCTAGAATCATCATCTAGGTTTGTACGATAACGTTGAAACTCATCTGCTCACTTACAAACCATTGATTTTGAAGGAGCAGACTCCCGTAATACATTTACCATTTCACTATACATTTCCATTGCATTTAAACCTTTTTTTACCAAGAATTTAATCACTGCACGATTTTCAATAATTTCCATTAAAAAAAAACCCTGATTCGTGTACTTACTTTAAGCTGTTTTTATACGAATGAATTGACAGATCGACTTGAAACTTCACATATGCTCATATAAAGGATGAAACTTCAAAATGTATTAGATCGTTTAGTTCTTTTACTGCTGTATAGGCATCGCTCCGCGAACTTTTCAATTAGTCTAGTATATAACTACTAAATGGCTTTAAATAGACTATTAAATAAGTAATGTCGTTTTTAGGTTCTGTACAAAATTGTATTTTATTTAAGTGTTATTACAGTTTTAATTGACAATATAATATCCATCAGTATTAACAATCTCACTGACAAACTTTCTATTTTCTTTTTGTAAAATGATGTGATTTTGACGTGAAATATTCTTCGAGTGTAGTTTGATAGCTATCGGAGTCGGAAATTTTTCCCCACGAAGAAAATCTTTCTTAGATCTGAAAATATGTCAGTCTGACAGTGAAGCATTAGGAAAATACGGTAGAGAAGCTACTTCCCATCCTAAACCTTTGACTTTTCCTGAGAGATTCTGATCTTGCAGAGTCATTCTTCTGAATAATACGTTTTAGATTTATCAGTCTTAGATTTTTTTGAATCAAATCCATGTTTAATCTATCAATCTAAGCACAATAATGTTCAGCACTTATGGTTTCAGTAGGATTCAGATTCAGATAATTCATGTAAAATCCCACCATACTGGCAGTAACACCTGTTTACAGTGAAAACTTAGTTTTAGAGTGGACAAAGATGATTATCCTGATGTTAACCATTGTTTTTTCTTATGTAAATTCCTATATAGAACCATAGAACTTTTCATCTTCAGTAACAATTTACTGAAGAAAAGGATCTTTACGTAATCTGGACAAAAGTACACTGCTGATAGTTACACACTGAATTTTGTTTTCAATTGAAAATTGATATGGTACACGTACTTCTTCTCTTTGCACTCAATTCAGTTGTTTAAACACGGTTGTATTGTGGACCATGAAGTTTCAAGCTTTGTAGCTAATTCCTGGATGAAATCAGTTTTTTTGGGATCAGTTTGAATTTCACATCAAACTCTACAGGTCTTCCAGATTGTATACCATCGAAAAGATTAAAATCACCGTTCTTAAATATTTTTAAACCAACGCTGATATGTTCTTTTGAAATATATTATTGATTTCTTAATTTGAATTTATGTGATACATTAGTCCTACAACACTAAAATTTAACAAATATATTTTAATAGGACGCAAGTTTAGAGACGTGAATTAAATGCTAGAATAGTAGAACTCGGTGGAAATCTCAACGTTATAAAAGGCTATTGCACTTAGAACGTTTACAAGTTATTCCGTAAATTAATATGAACCTTTATTACTAACCAGATTGGAATGAATGATCGAAATCTTTAACCTGGTCTACATTTACCAAAATCTGATAAAACCAGATGCAAGTCACATGTTCATTCATGAAAGGTGTTATTGGGAGGCATTAAAAAAGATGTATCAATACATACCATATACAAAACACGAATCGTTCTAGTCTAAAATGTGATGTTACTGTCCAATTAAGGTTTCTTACTGATAGAACCACCAACGTACAAGATTAAACTAATTGAGAAACAAAGTTTTCAGTATAGAAAAAAAACATATAATAACAACACAACAAAACAGAAACCCGTTTAACAGCTCATCGACGAGCCAATGCAGAGAACCGAACTGATACACCTCGAAAGCTTCGTCCGTCAACAATACAGTTCTGTGACTAAACTATATAACAAGTTACGGGAGAAAGGTATTTAAAATTGTAGGTAGTCGCCCGGTCTTTCTGCCCGCTCGGTAAACACCGGCCAGAGTCGTCGGACAAGTGAACGGCGACTGAGTTTTTGCCGGTGACCTAACCGTCGTCGATGGAAATTGCACGGGTTTTAATATGGATGATACAGGTTACTCCTCCAGATTTCTGGAATTGCAACTGCGGATTAGGAAAGTCTGTTATTTAACTTACAGCCTAGAGAAACAGACTTGTACGGTACCAGGACCATTCAGTATATTTTATAGAGATTACGAGGGTTGCTATTTATGTATTCGGAATTGACAACAATGGTGTTGTGTTGTTAGGTGACATCTGACATATACATCGTAATGTTTGACATTGTTAACTGTATACGTAGTCAGGACGATTTGTCATTGTGTTGTTTAGTGACTTGAAAATGTCTTCTCAGTCAAGAAATAGAATTAACTGAGATAATTTAGTATGATTTTCGGCGTGGATTATCCCAGCAACAGTGCATCGATCAACTCAGTTCGACTTTGGAGATGAAGCATCATGTAAAACAACTGTATATCACTGGTTTAGTGAATTTAATCGTGGCTGTCGTTCGTTCACGGACGAATTTAAAATAGGTCGTTGAAAATCGGTTGTTGTGCCAGAATTTATCGATACAGTGCGCGAACTGATAAAGCAAGATCGCCAAGTAACATACCGTAAGATTGAGGCATCTCTGGGCTTAGTATGACAAGTATACACAAGATTTTGCCGAACGTTTAGCCGTGAAAAATATTTGTGTCAGTTGGATTCCGCATAATTTGACAATCGCTCAAAAAAACCTCATGTCGATTGGTGCAAAGAAATGTCCAAAAAATACAATCGTGCTGCGCTAAAAGCCGTGTATAACATCTACACAGGTGACGAATCTTGGATCTATGCGTATGAGCCCGAAAGTAAACAGCAGTCGACTATATGGGACTTTCAAAATGAGCCAAACCCAACAACAGTTGTTCGCGCAAAAAGCACTTCGAAGCAAATGGTCGCCTGATTTTTAACTACATTGCTTTTTACTACATAACCATTGGCCAGAACTCGTTGAAGAAATAAGAAAAAACAACCAGCGACGCAGGATCATTCTTCGCCATAACAACGTGAGCTTTCACACATCGCACCGAAATATTCAATATTTGACCGGTCAAAACATCGAATTGATGGGTCATCCGCCGTACATTCCAGATTTAAAACCCAATGATTTTTTGTTTCCGTCCGTAAAGAATAAACTATATGGTCAACGATTATCGACGCCAGAAGAAGCGGTTAATCTGTTCAAAATGCTTGTTTGCATACCTTAATCGGAATGGAAAAGTGTATCGATTATAGCAGACAATATATTGAAAAACAATAAAACCATTTTCAATGATAAATATATGTTTTTATAGTTACTAGCTGATCCGACAGACGTCCCGCCCAAATTTCAATAAATTTGTTTGTGATCGTTTTGTGAATTTGTAAAAAGCTATTGCAAATGTATAAACAGAGTACAAATGTGTTTGTTTTCTTGCACGATAATTCAAATTCATTGTCACGCGATTGGTTTCTACTGACTGATGATGTCTCATTCGATGCATATCATCTTCGTTTGCATTTTCTCTTTCTTTTTGTGTCCGTGCTGAACGTGTTTGTGATAATCGATTCCTTTCAATTTCATTTCTTCGCGTTGCTCTGCAGTTCGGTTAGATCTAAAATTTGTTTGGTTTGTGTCATTGCGGGTTCAGCGATCTAAATTGCTCCGTCTTATTGGCGGCAATTGTGTCGATTGTGACATAATGTGAATCACAATTCAACTGAAAATGGACAATTGATTCACTTTGTTGTTACTATATAACCGTCTGTCACTTCAAAACTCACCGTATTTCGTAGGTCAATCTTTAAATTTGTTTGAGATAAAACGACGAAACTTAATTCAACTTCATTCAAGAAACTTACAACAGAATCACAATTTAATTGAAAATAAACAACTGAATCAATTTTTCGTCACCGATTGGCTTGATTCACCATTTGACAATCAGCTGTCAAACGACATTTGCGCACGTAGCGAAATAAATTGGAATAGAAATAAAATAACTACATTTGTTTGACAGATCGCGAAACAATACAAAAAACAAATGTAATGTTATTTTAACTTAAGCTGGAATGCATTTTTCCAAATTCTTCTCCAGATCTTACAGATTTTTTTTTCAATTTCAATTGAGTTATTTCCATTCCGGGAGCATAACGAACAAAACAAAAAAAGAATCAACCAAATAATCCAAATTTCGTCCAAATTTCCCGACTTTCCTTTGTAATTGTTTCGATTTTTTTTCCTGAAATTTTTTCCAAGACGAACAAAACAAAAAAGATCGTTCGAATCGTGAGTTATAGTCTTGAGTTCATACAAAACTCCCATAGAAAAAAACACTTTCAGTTTTTCCAGAATTTTCCAATTTTCCGGACAAGTTTTCCAATTTTTCTTTCCCTAAAAACTTTATTTAGACCATTACGAACATTTTTTCTTTAATTAGCCAAATCGTTCCAGCCGTTCTCAAGTGATGCGCTTACCAACGAACAGTATTTAATTTTTATTTATATAGATAGATTCCGGATACATAAATAGCAACCCTCGTAGTATAAAAATCTGGCATGAGAATAATTCGAGGGTCATTCTGAAATGTTTATGTTTCGGCAACGTTCATGTAGCGGGTGATTTATTACCGCGTCCGAACTAAGTGTCAAAGTTCGACTCTAGTGTCAAAATTATTCTGTATAGTCTGGCAAATTATTACGAAACGTTTAATTTATTATCAAAATTAGTAGATTGTGCGCCAAACTTTTAGAGTAATTCGTAAATGTTGTGGTATAGTGCGTTTCAAGCTATATCGTTGACCAGTTGGCTGCAATAAACTCTTAACAACCCCTGCTGCAATGAAACCCGGCAAAGTAGCAAGAAACGTAAACAGGACCGGGCCTAATAAAATAACAGGTAAAAAAATATAAAATTAATTTTATACCTGGTTTAGTAGTTTCGAAATATTTTAGTTTAGTTCGCATTCTATTCTTAAACAGTGCAATTCTATAATTTCGATCGTATTTTTTGTTTTCCGAAGGTGCTAAAAATGTGGCGTTCTTGGCAAGATAATGATCATTATGCCTCCGGTAGTGCTAATTTAAAAAAAAAATATATATCGCTCGATGCTAAGCAAATTGTTAAAAATGTATATGTATCTTTATTCAATAGAGGGCTTAATGTAAATGTAACCTCAGCAGAAAAGTCTTCATTAATAAAAACTCCGTTGTCTATAGTTAAACATATTGTGACGAAGCAAATTAAAGCCAAAAAGGTTTATGCTATGTATGAAGAGCAAACTGTGCCTATATTGAATTCTTTGCAACAGTGACTTAGAAAAGACTCCGGAGAATATTATCTCAAATGGGTTTTGCATATCAGACCATTAATAAAAGACGAATATTAATGGAATCACGATAGCGATGATGGCGGTTTGACTACTTAAACTCTATAAAAAAATACAGATTAGAAAATCATCCCATTATCTACCTTGATGAAACATGGTTCGATACACATGAGACGCCAGCAAAAGGATGGGTAAATACATCAAGAAAATGCCAAACCAAAGCCCCAGCGAACAAGGGAAATCCTCCAAAAATATTAAATATTCATCTTTGGACTACCATGACGACACAACAGCAGAACTTTTTGAAGATTGATTTATAAATAGCTATTTACCCAATGTGCCTAAGGAAAGCGTAATTGTAATGGACAATGCTAGTTACCATAACCGAAAAAAAAGTTTCTAATGCAAATAATACTAAATTTGAAATTCAGAACTATATGTGAAAAAAACGATATATAGTTCGAAAATGCATATAAAAAATCTTCTATCTTCTAAAAATGTTAAAGACATTTAATATTAAATGTATGTGATACCATTGCTGCCGATATGGGACATACGGTTTTACGCCTTTCCCCGTATTATTGTATTTTTAATCCAATTGAGCATATGTGGCATCAGGTAAAATCCAATATTAGAGCTGAAAACATTTATTCGGCTCTAAGTGTAAGTGCTGCAACATTAATTAGGAATGTTGTAGATAGTAGTCCCAAAGAAAGTTCGATAAATTCGATTAACCATGTTATTAAAATAGAAGATTTCTATGTATCATTTATTAATAATATAAAACCACTTATTAATGTAGATCAAAGTGAAAGTGAGAACGAAACCGAATTAAATGTATAATTAAATTTAAGTTATAATTTTTATTGTACTAATAGATAAATTTATTAATTCATTTATTTTTATTGAACTAATAAATTCAAAATACACAAACCAATTAACACTGTTTTAGTCATACATAATAATAATAATAATAATGCAGTGCCCTTCCTTATATCCGCCGAAGGCCTGATAAGTAAGAGATCGACTGTCATAGGGGAACAACGTTTCGTGCTTTTGCAGACGTGTCACATTGTTCGTAAGATATTATGCTAGGGTGAGAGGAGCTGAATTGCTTTTTCATATTGGCATTGAAATATCGACCAGCATGAGCTGAGGGTCTACAGCAAGGATGAGCAGAATAATAATTTAATCATAATTTAACAATATTTTATTTTTCTCAAAATTATTCAGAAGTTAAACCACACCGGCTCTGGCGCCTTTTAAGAATCTAGGAGTATTTTTATTGAGATTTATTCGGGAAATTAACATTAAAATAACGGACTATACTCATAATCGCCCCACCAAGCGATGTATGCACTGAATTATCGACAAATTCCGAACGGATTTTGCGCTGTTCGATATTAAAACAAAAACAAGACAAAAAACTGTGCGTTCCAAAGAAAATATTACTGGTTTTGATGAAGATCCAGATCTATCAATTCATGGCCGTTTGCAGGAAGCTGGGCTTTGTTATTCGATTACGTGAAAAATTTTGCGTAAAGATCTTGGTCTGGTACCTTACAAGATCTAGCTTGTCCAAGAACTGAAGCCGCAAGACCATCGTTTACATCGGACGTTCGGTGAATGGGCTCAAAATCAATTGCTACTTGACCCAGAATTTAACAGGAAAATTTTGTTCATCGATGAAGCTCATTTATAACTAAATTGTTACGTTAATAAACAAAATTACCACATTTGATGGTATGATGGTTTGCCGTATGATGCGAATTGTACATAACTGGCATCATAGGGCCATATTTCTTTTAACATCATGCATGAAAGAACGTTACCGTTAATAGGCATGATTATAGAGCGGTGATTAATGATTATTTAATTCCGAATTTGAAGGGTATTGATCTGGAGGAGATGTGGTTTCAACAGATGGCTCCACATGCCATACAGCCAATGCAACAATCGATTTATTGAGGAACAATTCAGTGACAAAATTATCTCGAGGAATGGACCTGATAATTGGCCTCCAAGGTCGAATAATTTAACGCTTTTGGATTATTTTCTTTGCGATTATGTTAAATCTTTGGTATATGCCGATAAACCAGTCACTATTGACGCCTTGGAAGCCAACATATCTCGGATAATTGCGGACATAAGACTTTCATTGCTAGAAAAAGTGATCAGAAATTGGATTGACAGAATGCACTCAATTGGATTGTCAAAAGTGGTCAAACATTTAATGCCACTGAATGTTACTTCACATAAAATAAATAGTTTATTTTTTTAGCATCATATTTAATAGGATCCGGTTGTTTTATTTGAATGTATAGTTCGGACGCACTAAAAACCTTTATACATTCTTTACAGAAGAGTTGTGACATACGAAGACTCATTCCGTATGAGTACTTTTCGGACCACTTCTAACCAGCGCTCTATTTCTGGCTTCCTTGGTTGCATATTGGAGGGATGTACCAATTAGGTCTTTAATTTTGCCTGTCCATCTTTTTGAACGTCTGCCGTGTGATCTAGGGCCCTTCACCCGTCCCCGTAACATTAATATTTCTAGGTTATCACCATCCTTGCGTTCAATGCGGCCAAAGAATTTTAGTATTCATTTATGAATTATTTGAGATAGCCTTGAAGGTTTATTCATTTCTTGTATAAGGTATTCGTTTATCGTTCGGCAGTCCACGGAATGTGAAGGACCCGTCTCCAGCATCAAATTTCAAAAAAAAATCCATGCCCTTGAGGTTTTGTTTTTAATGGTCCATGTTTCAGCGGGTGGTCTGTCTATATAAAATCAAATCATCAAACATATTAAATTTTGAACATGTTCCCACACCATTAATGCAACCAGTGCATTTCATTTCACAAATGCCTTTAGTGCTTCAGCCGGAAAGCTCTTCTCGAAGAGTATGTTATCCTCAACAACAACAACAACGGCAGCAACGACAGGTACAATCTAATATCGCATTTTCTTCATCCGCAATATATCCAAAATTGAGAAATAGTAAAAAACAGTAGGAAGAGACAGAAAAAGAGCCCGGATAAAAGAATAAAAAAGCAAACTAAAATCAAAGACAATTTCTAAATTCTAATTCTAATTCTAAATTCACCATTACGTACATCTAATAATTTTAAAGAATTAAACAACGGCATTGATCACAGCAATACTAACACTAATAATACACTTAATTATCCAATTACACCAACTATACCAACTCCCTGTATTTGTCAAAATATTTTACCACTCAGTGAATTGTTAAATAAAATTGCTAGCTTCAACTTAAATATTTAACTCAAGATTCCAGATAGCTATTCTACAATATAAAAAGCAATACCTGACAAACATATTCAATTGCATACTCAATGTGTGTAGTATACAGGCGATAATGGATCAGAATAATCTGCCAAAAAAAGAAAATTTAACAAATGATAAATGTGGCCTCTGCCATGGTCACACTGATCACACTACACGAGCTTACAAAGTATGAAATATCCAGTACAGAAAGCTAAGCAAAAACAAATATGATCTCAAATGGTAATAGAGTTAACAATACAAAAAAAAAATATATAAGTAGAAATGGTAATACTGCCACAAACAAAGGACGACAGAACCGTTAATTTCGCAGGCTAATTTCCCAAATTGTATTTACTTCAAATACCTCAACACCAATCACCTCACGGTTCTGTAAAGCTATATAATCAAATCATGAATAAAACATTATAAGTTCAGTAAAATGAATAAAAATTACTGGCAAGTAAGCAATATAACAATGGAACATTGAGATGAATGCTGTGAACTTACTGTTCGCAGCGTCCCTGGATAAAAATTGTCAGTTCGAGAAATTGTTCGATACTCTTGGTGACAGTAGTGCTAAATATTCGCGATAGGGATCTAGACACATTACCCTAAAATCCCAACAACTCCTAAAGATTATGCACTCTACCAATAAAAAATATGCCTCAACCAACACGAACCCACCTACTGAAAATTTACAACTTGGGAGATTTTAGAATAACTAAGGAAACTTCATCAAACTAAATAGTACTACAGTCTTGATGCGATCATTCGATCACTTGTCAACTCTGATAAGTTTAAGCACAGAAATTCTACTCAAATAAACACTACCAAGATATATACTTACTGGGGCGAATTTACAGAATTAGTCCAAAGCAAACTGAATCTAAAAAGTTCTCTAAAAACAAGTATTTATATCGAGAGCGATGCAGACTATCTCAATTAGTTCAAACAAGCAGCGGTTTCGAAATCCACTCATATAAAGAAAGTAAAGCCTTCTATCTCAGAATTAGCTAGGATAACCAAAGAAGAAATAACAGAAAAAAAGAAAAATATTATATCAGAGAACTCCAGTTCCAAATGAGAGATTTATAGAGTATGAGATTCAGCCGAGCTGCTCAACAATTAAAAATACAGCAATAAAACATAGCAGCAACTTTGTGCTCTTTTTAACACATTTTCCATAACTTTTGTCAGCATAGTTGGAGCTAATGCAGCGATATCAGCACGGATGTTAACCTTATATTGCTATATGGTTTGGGGCTTATTTTTATAAATCTTTTGTTTTTAAATTTACCATAACAAATAATCCGAAACCGACAAATCAGGAGATATGATGGCGTTATATTATTCTAATCGCCAGTTATTGTCTGCGGGTAACAGGTCTTGAATAATTTAAATCTTATAGGGAAATATAGGTTAGTAACTTTAAAAAAATCGACGTAAACTACGTGGAGAAATTTCCAGTTGTGCACCACGTCGTCAAATCGGCGTCTGTGGAGACTTTTCAACACGTGCAATATTTTCAGCGTTTCACATTGTTCTTAAACCTCTGTTCCGAATTCTTAAAATTGCTTGAATAAACGGCAAATTATCGTTTTATGAAGCGCCGGACCATTAGAATATTTTCCTATACGTTTGATTGCAATAATACAATTATTTTTGTAAACAACTTCACTGCATTCTTCTAGGGTGTATTTATCCATAATAAAACTTGCACGTCTGCACAATAGTCAAACCCAAAGTGTTACAAATATCACAAAACAATGGCGCCCAACAAAATGGTAACGTAATACTTCTCCAACTCTTTAGAATGTCCATACCAACTTAAACCACCTCTAAAAAAATCTACTGTAAACCAAGTTCAAGAGATAATCAGAAACAAACTAAACCCAAAAAGATCACTCAGTTACGAGTCATCTAATCACGATAAAAATTCTTAAAGAATTTCCAAAACTTGGCTTGCAGATTTCTAACACTGTCATACTAACTGTTTATTACCCTCTTCTATGGAATGTGAAGCAAATTATCTTAATTCAAAGGCAACAAATCTGGCAACAATAGATTTCAAACACATTCACCATGTTTGCAACTATATCCATCAATCCCCGGAAGATAGAAAATATTTGTACATTCAATAAGATCTGACACAGCGACCTCCTTGCGAAACATTTTCACAATCCTCAAATCATTGTCCAGCTTCTATATAAAACAACCTCTTCTATAGATTGAACAACGATTAATAACGAATCTTGAAACATTACAATCGTGGCTAAGTTGCGCATGCGGATTAATGAAACTAAATCACATTGACAAACTTTACAATATTTCCACATCTCTTTTCAGATTTGTTAACTAAAAGATCAAAGAATTGCATTCCACATGATATTCAAAAATTTTAGATTACAGTTTCAAGCACATCCTTTTGAAAAACTAGATGCAATAAATAATAATGTCATCATCATCATCATCATTCAGCCATTGTCAATCCACTGCAGGACGAAGGCTTCCCCAGCATGCTTCCAATTCGCACGGTCCTGAGCTTTCCTCTGCCATTCGGGTCCAATATAGTTGATGATGTCATCCATCCATCGTGTTTTCGGCCTTCTCTGCGGGCCATTATGATCAAGCGGTATCCATTCCAGAATTGCTTTGGTCTATCTGTCGTCGCATCGTCTCGCTATATGACCTGCCCACTTCCATTTCAATTCTTTCGCCTTTCCAATGATGTCACATACCTTCGTGCATCTGTTCTCTGATTCATATGCAGGTCTTTCTGTCCGGCCGGTCCAGGCTTTGTAATGCCAAGCATACACCTTTCCATTCCCCTCTGTGCAACCCAAAGCTTTTGAACTGATTCTTTTCAGACAAAATAGGAGTTTGCTCTTAAATACTATATTGAGCCGGCCAAATGCCTGCCAGCCACACTTAACCCGCCGTTCCACCTCCCGGGCGGTATCACCCTCCATTGCAATCTTTTACCCAAGATATATGTAGTTGTCAACAACCTCTAAATCACTTCCTAAAATAGAAATTTTTCTATTGACAGCAAATTTGTTAAACATAACCTGACTCTTTTTTAGGTTATTTTTCAAACCAAATGGCTCTACCGCCCTTTGCAGCTCTCGTATGTGTTCTTGTAGCTCATCTGGGTCTTGTGAAAGGAGAACGATATCATACGCGAATCTAAGATGGCTTAGATATGCACCTTTGATTTTTATTCCCTGGTGTTCCCTATCCAAATTACGAAATACCTCTTCAAGGCAGGCTGAGAAAAGAACAGGCGATATTGAGTCACCCTGCGGTACACCACGTTCTACGTTGATTTTAACTTCAAAGTCATCCATGTGAACTGTAGCTGTAGCTTCCTCATACATTGATCTCAGTAGGTTCACATAGGCTCTGTCTATCCCTTGGTTAAGCAATGCATCCATTATGGCCTGCATTGATATTGAATCAAATGCCTTTTCGTAGTCAATAAAAACCAAGCACAGTGGCATGGTATATTCATTGTGCCTTTCTATGGTCTGTT
This sequence comes from Cosmopolites sordidus, assembly GCA_031761425.1. Taxonomy (NCBI): domain Eukaryota; kingdom Metazoa; phylum Arthropoda; class Insecta; order Coleoptera; family Curculionidae; genus Cosmopolites; species Cosmopolites sordidus. The sequence goes on from JARFXV010002243.1 coordinate 113,234, forward strand.
GGACAACCAGGATATGGTCCATTGTAGTAAATTCCCTTCTGAATCCTGCATGCTCTCTTGGTTGAGCGTCATTCAGTGTTCTTAATATTCTTTTAGATATTATCTTGGTGAAAACTTTGTACATAACTCATAGGAGGCTTATTGGGCGGTAGTTTTTTAAATCTTCCTATGTTCCTTAATTATGGAGAAGAATCACGTCAGCAATTTTCCGTAGACTGGGTATTTTTTGGCCTTTGAGGCATTTTAAGTACAATTTTGCTAGTATTTTATGTAGAGTTCGACCACCAGCCTTCAACATTTCAACCGTTACATTATCTGTTCCTGGGATTTTTCCATTCTTCATCGCTTCTATGGCATTTGTCACTTCTTCCAACAGGATATCTGGCATTTGCTCTTCCGTGGGCTTTGCTGTCTTTAACTGGTTCTGATTTTCATATAACTTCGAATAAAATCTTCTGATAACCTCTAACATTTCCGTACGCTCCCTACACACTGTGTCATCCTCTCACATTAAGGCAAACATTTGTGTCCTTTTATTTATCAGCTTATGCTTGGCTTTGTTTATTCCTTTGTTTTCTTCTAGTGTTTTTTGCACTAGCTGCATTAACATACTCGACCCTGTCAAAGAGACTGTCTGCATTCTTCATTGTCCTCCGTTTCTTCATTAAATCGATGATCTCATTGGGGATTTTTGACTGTTTAAAACTTTTTTCTGCTGGTGCTATTTCAGCAACCATTTCAACCACATTTTCGATTATTTTTTCATACTGATCTGTTATTTCCATCTCTTCTGCGTCTTGCAACACAGTAAACCGGTTCGACAAAGCAATCTCAAAATCGTTGCCCCTCTGCAGCAACTTCTCTGAATTCACTTTGCCCTTCTTCGATCTTACCATTCGTGTACACTCTCTTCGACAGTTTATCTTAACGTTTGATCGTACTATACTATGGTCACTTCCAACATTAAAACGGTTAAGGACAGTACAATTATAAAATATTGTTTTATCATTTGAAATGATGTAGTCAATTTCACCTGTGAGACCAGATGGACTTTTCCATGTCCATTTTATACTGATTTTTTTCTTATTTAACGTGTTCATAATGTACAATTCTTGTTCGTTAGTAAAATCAACCAATCTGTGTTCTCTATTGTCCCGCTCGTCATTTCCATATAGACCAATTGCAGTTTCACTAGTTCTTGGTTTTCCAATTCTAGCATTAAAATCACCCATCAGGATTTTGTACCTGCATTACTCGTTGAATTTAACATTAAATACATTATTATTTTGTACCTGCGAGAAATGCAGGTACAAAATAATAATGTATTTATATTCATCTTAATTAATTGTATTCTTTAATAAGGCGAATTTCTATTTAAACCATTACGAAAAATAATAAATTTGCCATATATACATGTGACGTAATATGGGGTGAAAAAAAAAACAGAATAGATAATTGAAATATGTGAGAAAATTAACGGAATCTGTTAAATAAAAAAAGCAATTAGTTATTTTGCCAAAATTATTTCTATTTATTCTAGATATATCCTTGCCGCATCAATACACTGCTGAACACGATCAACCAATGCGAGCAAAGATTTATTTACGTTGTTGTTCTGGAACGCCTCAAGACTGCCATAAAACGTTTCTTTTATGGCCAGTTTGAGTTTCGGGAACAGAAAATAACCACACGGATATGAATCAAGTGAATATAAAGGATGTTAAGTCACACACGTACAGCAAGGGCCCTGTGAGCAGTGGCGATTCGTGGGGGAAAAACAGGTGGAGCACATATAACCAAATTTTGGAATGGGGATAGGAAAATGCGTCGCTACCAAAAATTTGACATTTCTTAGTATCATACACACACTTTGCTGTGCAGAAATACGAGTGTAACTGTCAGAGATCAAATTTTCAAATAGGTACCTAGGTAATAAAATTTTGCTAAACTCACCATAGGACCATGACTATTAAATATGTTTGTATTTGAAGCCCATCCTTAATCTCTGAGCAGCTAAGTGGTCGATAACTTAATCATTAAGATTTGAAATTGATTTGATGATAGTAAATGTGGCTCCCATTGACAACTACTTCATTACTGTCATTAGAATAAATAATATAACTACACCTAACTAACACCTTTCAATTTTTCTGAAAGCTGTAACGTTTTTTTGTAACCTTGCCGGGCTAGCTTTTTATGTCGGGGCTGGATAGGTGAATGAGAGCTTTAGGTCGAGCACAGAAACAACGTTGAAATAAAATTATATGTATATATTAACTAATGAACTAATTATAATTATGTGTAAAAAGATAAGAAAAAGGAAAAGAGATTCTTAGCAAATAATACGAGAAAATCAAAAGTTGGGTGCCAGTGGAGGCTTATGCCAGCCAAGATAAGGAAATGCTTATTCTCTAAGTACTTATCTACGGTACTACAGCCTTCAGGTATCGGACGATCGGTTCGGCTAATACGGCAACGGTAATGGTGTAATGATGGAATGATGTAATGGTACAATGGTACAGCAATTTACGTTCGATCGTCACAACGAGTGGCATAACTGATGGCGTACGGAATCAGTACGGTATGCTTAGTGGTGTGTCGTGGTTGCGATTGAGGTTGTAGTAAACCCATGATTGTCGATCTTAAGGGCTCCTAGAACGTGCCACGCTGCTGATCGGCGGCAGTCAGATTCGCAAATACCGGGTTAATTCACGAAGGCAACGCTGGTCATACCAAGCGGGTCGGCAATACAAGGGACTTTAATCTGCACCATGGACGGCGTGTTTCTGGAGACAGATAAGAGAGGGCGCCGCCCATACGGATGTAAGGAGAAAATCCGTGACACCCGCCGGAGATCGAGGTTGGACAAATACGAAGGAGAATGAGGGTACATATGTAACGGAGGGAAAACCCAAAAGTTACAAAGCTTATCATTTCTATATATATATATATGGACATATTATACCATATATCATTTTAATATTAAAATCAAATATCTTGGGACCATTTTTTCTAACATTGTTGACAAAATGGCAACTGCAGACCAATGAATGTTTTGAGAGTTCCCGGTCTAGTCGCCTAGAAATTACGCAATCATTTTTATACGTCCATGCCATCTTATAAATATTTAATATTACCTCACTAAATCTTGTGAGGTGTGAGGTCCCTTTTTTCGCCCAGTTGAATCGACAGGAAATGTAAAAAATCTACAATTTTTTTTTGTTCACTGTAATGTTTACAGTCTGACACAAAACACGTCATCACTCTCAACTAAAACAGAAACACCAACATTGTCAATACAATTTATATAACAGATTTTGTAAAAAATCGACTTACCGATAATAAAATTAACAAAATATACCTGAAAATCCTCCCAAAAAACTGAAATTGACACTCATAAAAGGCAAAGTAACATAACCTTAAATTTACTTCCACACAAGAAAAAGTCCGAATAAAAACGTTTTACGAGCAATTCAAATATGTTAAATATAAAATGTACATTGAGGATTACGAAACTGTAAGAGAAATTGCTTATTAAACTTGTAAAGAGAAGAAAATGGAAAGGTTCGATAAGCTCCGCCCATCACTGACGTCAGCGCTTAGGATGTCTGAGAATGTGGTAGCGCCCAAGATATGACGTTATAAATGCGTTTAAACAAATAAAATGCGTAATGCTTAATAAAAATAAATGCGTAAAGAAAACAGTAGCGGCACAAACTTGTCTGTGCCCAAAGCATGTGGTCTTTAATGGATGCGCTTCGGCACCCCACGACCTATTTCGTTACCGCGAATGACATTACGGATGTTAGACTATGGAAGTCGCAAGAAGAGTGATCCTAGATAGAACAGAGAATAAATTGATATAAAATCTGAAATTATTTTTCCAATTCATTTTTTAATTTTTTAGTTAGGGTACGTGCCAACGTGCCCTTATGGACCAACAAAAATCAACTGTCCGGCGCTCGATATTTGATCTTCATTCGAATGATTGTCTTCCCCAAATGTCCCATAACATCCAGATAATATTTACCACTGACATTTTGAGCCTGTGCACTTTTCCATCTTTCTTATCTTTTTCCATCAACGCATCGCAATTTTTGTTATATGTCGGCCTGGCTTTGGATCGTCATCCAAATCATCACGGCCATCCTGAAATATCTTATGTCAATCGAACACTTGTGTATACGATAAGCAATCATCACCATAAACATTTTTCATCAATTCAAATATTTGTGTAAACGTTTGACCGAGCTTGAAACAAAATTTAATATTAGCTCTTTATGTAATCGTGTTTTTGAGACGAGGTGATAAAGGTACTGTCACTTTAAGAGCTACGACTTGACAATTCGTTGATTGATTTTAGTGATGGCCATCTCATTTTATAGAAAAGGTACACAGCTTTCGGATTATATATTGTTTCAATAGATGGTGCTAGAAGTTTTCTTTAAATTTAAAAAGTTCCGTTATTCCGTTCCGACATACTGTCTATAAGAAAACTCGCAAAATAGCAGTGTTTGCAGGAGTTTGTGGTCTGGAAGAGCCGTTGGTATGTAGTAGTTTTTTTTTGAAAATGAAGGCTGAACATTTGAGTGATATTAATTTAAAAACATAAATGGCTACTCAACTTTGGAATAAAAAAAAAATGAAGTAAAATATAATGAAAGGAAAGGATTTACGTTTAGAGGCGCATCAGCATCTAAGGCTATTTAGCGACAGGACCTACAGCTTAACGTGGGTTCCGAACCACGGTCATCAGTTACCGACAAACCCAGGCCAGCACCCCCTCAGGCTATCAACCCTTGGTTATGTGTGCCTACCCATAAATCTATCAGGAAGCCTACCGACTGGCCTGTGACCAACGTAGAACACTTCTTCAGAAGGCATCCGGCCTTAACCAACTTTTTAACTGACGTGACTGAGAGGTAATTCGTTGTCGGATGTTACACTCTTTCCTAGAAACAATCACAGACATTCAGGTGTGGATATATGTAGGTGTGTGTGTGTGTGTGTGTATGTGAGTGTATATAAGTGTGTGTGTGTAGGGTAGGAAATAAGACGGACAGAAGAATTAAAGAAAAACACCCACCCGAGCGCTGAAATCGAACCAGCTACCACCTTTGGATTGCCAAGCAGTTAACTAACCCATAAGACCACCGCGGCTGGCTAAAATAAAATGAGAAATTATATTTAGTTAGTCTACCTTATACACTCAGCAAGTTAAAAAATGCAATAATAAAATATATCCGCCACTTTTTAAATATTTTTATCTCTTCATTATAATGGTAATTTATTAAAAAGTTGTTGATATGATAGATATAAATAATTACAGGAATTCTACCAAGTATGTACCAAATAATTTATTGTTTTAGATAAATTGTCGGATAACTTGAATTTACAAATTCTTGGGTATATCTGACAACCAGAGGTTAAAAAATGACATAGCTATTTTGTAAGTAAAATATTTTTTTTTTAATTATGCATTTCCTTAATATAATTTTGAAATTCCAAAGTCTATATTATATTTCATACGTTTTCAAAAATGTTTAAATTAAGTTTCTCATTGTTTGAGCGTAATACATTTTTGATAACGAACAACCATTCTTATTGTACTGTAGATTAAACTGCATTATGTACTTAAGTCAAAACAATAAAGTATAAACAAGATTATTCAATTTCAAAGGCACGAGTTTATATCGAAATAGAACAATGACTAACCCAAATACTAGTATTTTCTAAAAGAATTGCGAGATTGTTTGTAAAGGGTGTCCCATAATTCACGCAAGATTTGAATTTGCCGCCATTTGTGCGGTAAAGTGTTGACAACCAAAAGAAGAAAACAGTTTGATTGCAGACAGTTTAGGGTTAGTAAAAATGGAGCACTACACGAAAGAACAACGCGTTTTCATTGTTGAACAATATTTCAAAAATAATAAAAGTTTGGCTCCTACAGTTCGCAAATTTCGCACAAAATATGGTCGGAATATTGATTTAACTTCGTCAACTGTGAAGAGAGTTATTAAAAAATTCGGGGAGACTGGATCAATTACGGACGCTAAACAGACTGGCCGTCCAGTAACCAGCCGTTCAAATAACAATTTCGAAACAGTGCGTATGGTAGAAGTGCAGGAACACCCATTCGGCGTCGTGGACAAGAATTGCAAATTTCAAAAAGCTCTCTATGGTGAACATTCACTAAAGATCTGCGTCTTCATGCTTACAAAGTTAATTGACACAAGAACTGCAGCCTAATGACTATGCGCAGAGAAGAGAGTTTGCTGAATGGATTATTGAACTACAAGTGAATGCTGATTTTTCGGGAAAAATTATCTTAAGGGATGAAGCTTATTTTCACCTTGATTGCTTCGTTAATCGTCAAAATTGCTGCATTTGAGGTTCAGAGAACCGACATGTGATTGTCGAAAAACAAATACATCCACACCGTGTCACTGTTTGATGCGGATTTTGGGCTGGAGGCGTCATTGGACCATGTTTTTTTCGAAGATGAGGCTGTTCAAGCAGTTACTGTGACTAGTGCTCGATATAGCGACATGATAACCGAGTTCTTTCTGCCTAAATTGGATGATATTGATGTGGACGACATGTGGTTTCAACATACAGACGGTAAAACAATCCCATTACTGCATGAGTTCATGTGATTTAACACCATTGAATTTCTTTCTATGGGGTTGTTTGAAGTCAAAGGTCTATGTTAACAAGCCCACATCCACCCGTGCATTGAAGGTGGAGATTCAACACTGAATCAACGAAATTCAGCCACATATATACAAAATGATCATAGAAAATTTCGACAAAAGAGTACGTATGTAGCAGCAAGGCCGTGAAGGTCATTTGCCCATTGAGCTATTCTATACATAACCCTATGGTATGTACTTTATGTTTCAATAAAAAAAATACAATTAACAAAAATACTGTGTTTTCTATTTAATTCAAAACTTGCGTACATTTTAGGACACCCTTTATTATGTTTCATATAAATCGACTTTATCAGTAAGAATATTTACCAATTGTGTCGGTTAATAATTCTTTTTTTTAAGAGATGGCGTTGGAAACAATGGTCGGTTCACAGTCTAATCTCTTGTGTTATTTTGTTGTTACAACAGTACCTTTCAAAACCAATAGCGGCTCGTGAGGGAGGGCATTGGGGCGCCGCCCCTCCAGCATTTATCCAGTAATCAATTTTTCAGAGAAAAACACCTTATTTTATTTCCGTTCAGTTTCTTTCCTTTAACTCATTTCAAGATATTATTAAAAATTAAAATCTCCAAATATAGAAGAACGTCTGTCGACCCATCACACCAAATAATGCGGATAAAAATTATATCCTCTTGCCACAAATGGTCGGACTTTTACCTCCAGTGACCGTACGATACGTCACATTATTTCGTCGTTGGTGTTACATGTTTTCTTGGTTGCCAGAATTCAGGGGTTTAACTGCTTTCTAAAACATGCTATTTGGGCGTAGATTCCCTGCGACCGAGCGTATCGGTAATTAGTTTTAAAAGCTGATTTAACGGGTACGGAGCATTTGATATGTATTGCGTCAGGTATTTCGCTCACCTCGCGAATACTTGTTTTGATTTGGGATTTGCTACGTGTGTACCGATTGAATAGTACTGTTAAATAAAAATAATTAACTTTTAATTGCAAACATGAATGAGTCTGATTTAAAACAGTTAATAATGAATAATTTAAGTTTGGAGGAGAAAGTTGAATTAAAAACTAACGGTCGTCCCACGCTCATATTGAATTTGACTCAAGTTCAAAAAGAATGTAACAATAGGGCAAGTTACAATAAACTGTTTGAATGGTTTACTCTTCGGGAAACGATAAGTACCTACTTAATCATTCCTTTATCTGCGCAACAAGCAACAATCCATCCTCCAATGTCCTTGTAAGTAGTAACAATACAAAATTATAATGTTTTCCTGGTTCACCTCCTATAACGGGTTTCAATAGCACGAAAAGTAAAAAGAAAGAAGGGGAAAGCAAAAAAAATCTTCAGCAGCACTATTTTCTTCTACGCCTTCCCACTTTCAAAACCCACGAGCCGCCACTGTTCAACATGCCATTGGTATTTAAACAAATTTCGAGTTAGCGACACAGCTTTTTATATGGTAAACATGTCGAGTTTCGAGCCAAATAAAGATCATTTGCGGCGGCACGTATTGCTTTTCTTGTTCAATAAAAAAAAATGCGAGTGAAAGCTGTCATATCCTTGCGGATACTTATGGTGACAAAAACGGAGGAAATGGTAGGTTAACCCAGGATAACCATCAACATCGACCGCGAGACCGAATCGCCTTGGAAAGAAGCCGATGGTGTGCATTTGGACGGAGCAGAAGCGTGTCGTGTGCCATGGGCTTCTGAAACCAGGTGAAACAGTTAATATCGTTCGCTACCATCAAGAAATAATCAATTTTAATCATTTCTGCACTTGGCTAGGAACTCTTGTTCCACCCACTCTTCTCACCCTACTTGGCCCCTTCCGACTATCACTTGTATTCATCCATGTCTCACGCACTTTCCACGAAACACTTCAAAAATTACGAATATGTCGAAAAATGTCTTGATGACTGGACCAGCTAGTACGGTTTTTCTGGAGAACGGGAGAGAGGGAAAATGTGCAGCTAGCGATGGCGCATGCTTTGAATAAATTATTTTTTACCTTTATCCCAAATTAAACGTGTTTTTTTTTAGAAAAATTATGAATCATTCGGCGAATTAGACGATTGTTGTTGAGTTTGCATATCGACTTCTTGCAACAATGCTTGCAATTCGGCATCTTCAAAATTTTTGTGATGACCTGGACAGTCTTTGTCTTTCAAGTCGAAATCTTCACTTTTTAATCGTTCAAACTAACGCCCACATATCTCTTTATTGACATAAGAGATTAGAGTGTGAACCGACCTTTGTTTCCAGCGCCTTCTCTAAAAAAATAAGAATTATCAACAGCCACAACAGGTAGAAACATTCACAAATATTTAAACAATTTAGAAACATCCACGTATGAATAATAGTACGCAATAAACGAATTGTTGCATACATTTTTTTCTAATTTTCGATCATGATTTTTACGATATCAAATGTATCTAATCCAAATACAATGCATGGAAATTCTTCGTTCTGTTGGACACGAACCGCTATCTATGAAGTGTATATAGCTAGTTTACAAAATTTAGGCAACACAGTACAAGTTTCATTGTTGAATTTCGTGAAGGTCGTCTAATCTTCGGGAACTGAAGGTAAGACGGCACCTGCAGGTAAAACGAACCGCTCTAATAACAATTAAGACCTTCTGTTGCCTCCTCCCCGCTTACGGTCAATGCACTCGAAACTGTTATGCGTTGTTACAGACTTTTATCAGCGTAATTATATTTAATATGTTTTTATGTAAAAAAGCAAGTTTCGATTAACCTTTACTTTTATTAAGTTTCTCGTATCGATTTGTACGTGCGTACACAATGGGTTCTCTTGTTTTCTATCAGTTTAAACAATAAAACATTGTTACCTGTTAAACCTCAAAATTTTTGTTTGTTTTCGTACCCACCTAAAAGGTACAATGTACGTTGTAAAACGCGGCTTTTATATGAATGTTTATATTTAATAATTTGTTTAATTTTATATTGTTGTTTGAATGAAAATAAAGATTTGTGTTTTTGAGGTACTTAGTAAGAGTTTGTGTTTTTGAGGTACTTAGTAATTCACTGTTTAAACTATGGTACAATACCAGTGCCACTCCAATGCTTATTGGCGATACTGTAGAATACTCGTAATTATTCTGAAAGTTTCCTAGTGCTTGTTATAGGATCTGCTGTCATTGCTACTTCTAAAATATCTGCTTCGAAAGACCATATACGACCTAATCTTTGTCTTCCTTCAAAACTCATGTCTCTCTAACGGAATTTTTTAAACCAGATCTGACATGTGCGGACCTGGTTGTACCTTGCAAATTTTAAGGGGTTTTGTCAGTCGCTTTGAAGCCCTTTGTAAAATAATGTCTTAAAATTATTCTAATTTTACAACTTATTTCACTCAATTTCACGCATTAACTGCATATTCCGCAGTAAGAGTAAAACGTTGAAATATAATTAAATCCCTGAAGAGTGTACAATTCTTTATTATAAACAAAGGAACAAAAGTAAACGGTTTTGTTACATCCAAGCATAACAGAAAACCGACAGGTAGTCTTGTGGCGAAAGTAAAATGAAAAATGTTTTTGAAAATTTAATTAGTCGCGAATAAGTCTAAATAAAGCTATTGCTGCCTGCAATGCGCCAGAGGTAATGAAACGAAAACACAATAAAAACAAATCTACCACAGGCCTTGAAGAAAATGAACGTGAAGAGAGGTGATTAGTAGACTCGCTACAGAAGGCCTCAGAATAATAACTCACGATTTGGGTGAAGCGGTAGCAAACTTGAACCGACTTCAACACCTGCAGCAACAGGGTTTAACCGAGGTGCAATCAATATATATATATATATATATATATATATATATATATATATATATATATATATATATATATATATATATATATATATATATATATATTTTATAATTTCCTGGTTGATCTAGTAACGAAAAATAAGCTGACACCCGACAGAAACTTGAATGTCGATAAAAATGGCGTATCATAAAGCAGTCCCACGAATTCTTCGTGCCAAAGGACCAAAGTAAGCGGGGCTTTTGCTGTGATTCAAATATACATACAAGGCGGGTTTCACGGAAAACAAACTTTCCCAAAAAATATAAAAAAATTTACCAAAAATCATTATTTTTATTCAAAATAGTCTCCTTGCGCGTCAATACAACGTATTGCACAGTCAATTAGATTTACGAATGAATTTTTGTGCTTGGCCAAAGATATGTCCTTCAAGATGGCGGTCGACGCCTTTTGAATGACTTCATTGTCGACATAACGCTGTCCTTTCATCGGCAAATGAAGTTTTTTGAAGAGGTAGAAGTCACTGAGCCAAATCAGGCGAGTATGGTAAATGATTGATGGTTAAAATGCCATTGTTGGTCAAAAAATCGGTAATGGGAGTCGAGCGATGGGACGGCGAATTATCGTGCAACAAGCGCCAGCTGCCTTCTGGACGGTATTGTGGCCACACACTATGAATGCGCGACAACAAACGCTTCATAACACCAAGAAAAACACAGCATTGATCGTTTGACCAGGTCAAACTCGAACTCGTCAAACTCGATCAAAGTCGAACTCCTTGTGTACAATTCCCTCCGAATCGTAGAAACAAATCAACATTTTTTTATTTTTGACTTCTCGATACGGCTTTTCTTTGTATTTGGCTCGCTCGGGTGCTTCCATTCGGTATTTTGACTCTTGGTTTCTGGATCATATTGAAAACATATCATCACCAGTAACAATAGTATACTTGACGTTGTCGTCCTTTTTCGACTCTGTAATCAAGTCCTTGAAATATTGGATTTGAAGCAATTTTTGGTCGTCAGTCAATTTGTGCGGAACAAAGCGTGCACAAACTTTCCAAAGTCTCAAAGGATCGGTTAAAATGCGATGAATTGAATCTTTGGACATGTTTAATTCCATTTCTATACATCGCAACAAAGATTTTAGTTAATTTTTTATACATTCACGGACAATTTCAATGTTACTTTGAGTAACCACGGAATTTTTCGGACCAGGATGTTCGTCGTCCTTGATGTGCTCACGATCTTCTTTGAATGATTTAAACCCATTGTGGATCATGTATGGCCACAATCCTCACTATGTTAGTTCGTAGTGTTTCGCGGATGGAAGAATGCGCTAGACTATTAGTCCGGGAGTACATCCGATCGTTTGTGTCCCATTTGTTGGGAACGTGCAGACGTTTCGCCAAGGTCACACTTGGCATTCTCAATGCTTGGCTGAAGAGCAGCTTTCAGCTTCAGACAAGCATATATATATTTTCATATTAATGTTACCATTTTTTAAAGCATTTTGAGTTACTGATGAACTAAAAATGCTTACTAAACCATAGATTAACAATTATCTCAAACATAATGGCAATATTTTTTTATATTGGCCACACTCACATCGAACACCGCCATTTTTGTGTATTGGTATATTTGCTTTTTCAAGTGTGTTATTTTCTCGTGTATTTGTGTGAAGTTATTGACAAATATTAATTAAATTATTGAGTTGAGTAACTATTTTTTGTTTTAATATTGTATTCTAACGTGTTTAGTGTAACGTGCCTTTAAAGTTACTTTTTAGGTTACAAGTTACCTAACCTTACTTTCGTTCTAAATTTTAGAAATTGGTAGACCTAAAGATATTTTCCTGACCAAAATTGGAGTTGTTAAGGGCCTTTTTGTCCTAAGAACCATGTCACACAAAGAAATTGCCAACAGAGCAAACATATCCAAGACACCGGTGGCTAATATAGCCGGCAAAGAAAAAATGTGCATAACATTGACTCCTAAACTTCAGGGTAAATGTAGCAGAAAACCTAAGGTTTGACTGAGGACGACTTGGAAAAGCACGTAATAATATTTAGGAGGATAAAAACGTTTTATTATTTTAAACATTTTAATAAATTGATTATCTTATTTAACAGGTTTTAGTGACCTTCCGAAAAATATCATTCAGACTGTATGATAAAAACTGTTAAACACCCAAGATCAGTTCTGATTTGGTAGGTGATTAGCAGCAAAGGTCTTGAGAGACTGCCCTAATAATGAAAATATTATTTTCATGCAAGATGGAGCACTATGGAGCACTAATTCATTAACGAACAGAATATTCATTTGTTAGACTGGCCTGGAAGCTCACCAGACGTGAATCCAATAGAGAATGTCCAATGTCCGTGAATCCAATGAGAATAGAGAGCATTTGAAACGTGAGATTGCCAGAGAAAATATCACAAATGGTAATAATTGAGAGTATATATATATGCAGTTTTTTGTTTTCTTGGGACTGTATCCAATGAGACAACAGTACAAGTACGTATCGCATTGTAACTCCCGAGAGTTATATATCCCCAACCGTTGAGTTACCTCATCTCATGTGGAACGCACAACAATCTGCGTCTTCGCCAAAATGAGCATTAAGCATTAGTTGCTTGACCGGGATCGAGCCGCAGCCATCCCTTACATTGGAGGGCACATGTATATATATTCAAGAAAATGATTGCATCGGTATTGGGTATGAAATACGATTATTGTTGATTTATGTACATAATTATGTTTGCCAAACGTAATCGATAAATTTTTTAAAAGGAATTAAAATAGTTGCAACATGCGTCAATATAGAATTGATTTTTCATCCGTCGTATAGCCCTAATACATCACCTTAGCATTTGACCCTCGATATTTTAAACCGTTGAAACTTACATAGCATAACTGTTTCGAAAATCGGATTAAATGAAAATATGAAATGAAATGAAAATATATTAATACAAAAGGGGAATAGTTTGAAAAACATCAAAGCCACTTGTAATTTGCATTTCTTCAATTACTTGTAGAAACTTTTGCAGTGGCTTACGTAAAAGGTTAAATACAAACCAACGGTTGATAGGCCGAGGATACTGACCGGGGTTAATCGGTATCCGATGACCGTAGTTCAGAGACCACATTGTTCAGTCACCATATTAGCGTTATTGCTGGCGCGCCTTTAAACTTAAATTATTATTTAGTCTTCTTAATTATTTAATTTAATTAAATGATTATTAAATGTATCTATAATGCATTTTAAATTGGCATTTTTTAATAACAATATTACATTTTTAACTGTATTAATATGTTGCTGATCTCGTGATTCTTTATAGTTTTCGAGAGCGATGTTCATTTTCAACGTTTTCTCCGAAATCTTAAGCTGGGTCTACATCAATAAAATTTTGCGTGAGTGTTTACTAGAAGAATTAACTGCAACAGTTTGTTGAATAATCTGATGGTTCGTCAGCGTGCTGTGCGGCGACAATATTTTTTATATTCAATATTTTTTCAATATATACAATATCTTTTCAGTATGTATAGAAATTAATATAATTTATTTTTTAAATTCGTTTTGAAAACGGGAGGAAAAGACCTCCCGAAACGTTAACATTCAAAAGTTGTATTTATTTTAAAAAATGTTTGTATTTTTTTTAATATTGTTCGCTAGGCAAATTTATTACAGAAAAAGAATCACTGAGAAATTTGTCACCGTTTGTTTTTTTTGTTTTCTACCCAGTGATTCTTTATTTATATAAGAACAGATATTTTTGATATTTCTTTAAGTTTTAGATACTGGCGAAAAACCTAAAAATAAGGGGGGAAAAAAGACAATATTTGGGTGTGAACTTGTATGTCAGATCGTCTACATTGCCGCGTACGCACTCCACAAACAACACAGCCAGCACAATGCAAATTTGTATTGATGTGGACCCAGCTTTAGCTATGCTATATATTATACTATGAAATTATTCTATAATCCTCGAAAACATCTACCCATACCTGAAAAATATATTTATATTGATTTATACTGAAAACTATTTGGTGTATTCATAAGTAAGACCATTTTTAATACTGTAGATTTTTTAAATAATTAATACAATTTTAAGCTACAATATAATCTCCATCGTTATTGACAGTATTCGACAATCCCTCTGGCAATCTTTTTACACACTTTAATTATCATTATCATTATCATCATCATTATCATCATTATCATCATTATCATCATCATTATCATTATCATTATCATTATCATTATCATAATCAACCCGTGTCCATTCATTGCAGAATCAAGGCCTCTTCAGCCCTGCACTTTTCTCTACCATTCGGGTCCAAAATACTTAATGATGTTTTAATAATGACGTTTGGATCAAGTGGAATCCACTCCAGGATTGCCTTGGTCCAGCTATCGTCCCACCGCCTCGCTATATGATCTGCCCACCGCCATTTCAACTCCTTTACACTTCCAATGATATCACATACTTTCGTTTGTTATCTGATCTCTTTGCAGGGCTTTCTATCGTGTCTTGTAATACATATCACTATTCCCCTCTGGGCTACTCGAAATTTTTGAATTTTCATTTTTATTTTCATTTCTGTATGTCATAAAGGGCAGGACGCACTGATCAAAGACTTTTATTTTCAGGCAAAGTGGTTCTTTGTTGTTCAACACTATTTTGAGCTTGCTAAATGTTTCTTATCCAGATTTAACACGCTATTTTACTTCCCGGGTGGTATTCCACTACATTTATAATATATGTAATGATCTACTAAGATATATGTTATGATCCACAACCTCGAAATTTGTCAATTCATTCGTAAAAAACAGCAGCTTACCATAAAGTAAACATATCAGTGTTATTTTTTTTAAATGAAAAATATTGAAAATCGATCAGTTTTAAATTATTTGTAAAAAAAAGGTTTAAAGAAATTGTAAATGTATTAGGGGAGTCGACTCCTTCAAAAACAGTAGTTTGTAAGTGAGCAGATGAATTTCAGCGTGGTCGTACAAACCTGGATGATGATCTTCGTTCTGGACGTCCAATAAGTGCAACTACTGAACAAATAATTAATTCTATACATGATATGGTTATGGATGATATACAATTGACTTTTTCATTCGTAAGAATGAAATAGATTGAATCGTCGTTTTGTAACTATGGATAAGACTTGGGTTTACTAGTATGATCCTGAACTGTTACAACAAAAC
The DNA here is from genome assembly GCA_031761425.1 of Cosmopolites sordidus. Classification (NCBI taxonomy): domain Eukaryota; kingdom Metazoa; phylum Arthropoda; class Insecta; order Coleoptera; family Curculionidae; genus Cosmopolites; species Cosmopolites sordidus. Next base: position 128,919 of record JARFXV010002243.1, read on the forward strand.
GCAGAGTGAACTGAGCTCGGTTGTTCAGCTTCGAAGCAGCCAAAGTGGTCAAAATCGACCAAAAAGGTTATGGCATCAATTTTTTAGGATGCAAAAGGCACTTTGTTGATGGATTACCTTCAAACGGGTAAACCAATAACACGACAGTATTACTCAAATCTTTTAAATCAATTGGATGCAAAAATTCGAGAGAATTTGTTACACTTGTTGGAGCATCCACCATATTCACCAGATCTGACCCCTCTGACTTTCATCTCTTCCCAAACCTCAAAAAATTCCTACGTGGCAAGGATTTTTTGTCAAATGAAGAAGTTATAGCAGCCACAGAAGAGTATTTTGAAAGACTTCCAGAAAATTACTTCATAGGTGGAATATTTTTTTAATGCTAATTTCTGAAAGTCATTATATGTTTAACTTTAAACTGTTATCGACATTGCAATAATTACTTAAAAAAAAACAACGAATGAAAAACCTAATGGAAACTTTATGTAGTATAGTACTCACCAATTATCTGAACTAGAAAAATATTCCAGTAACAGTATTATTTATTTATCAAAAAATTATATTTAACTGTGGTTTTAATCGCGCCATCAACTTATATACTTTATAAATCATTAACCATAATTAATAAAGCTTTACACAGTTGAAAGTGTTTAATTGAAAATATATATTTACATTGGTTGATCAACAAGTTGTTAACATAACAATGAAAATGAATGTTTCAATATTCAGAGCCACATTTATTTTTATAAATATAGTTTCATATAATTTTGAAAACGCTTTGTTCAATGCTTCTCTATTAATTCTATCCAGTTATATATAACGCGTTTTATTACGTCCACAGGACACATTCTGCGATATATTAATATTGTTAAATGCATTATCATTAAGAATATTAATTTGCAATTATTTAACAACAAAAACTATACATATTCATTATATGATCTAAAATGTATCGAAATATGCTTAAGCTTCTACGCATGTAAACTTCTACAAACGCTAGTGTCTATTTCAGTTTAAATACCAGAAAAAAAGAGCTTTTTTGATGTTACATTTAAAAATGTCGTTTAAATTCACATAAATAAATTGTAATTTTTAAATGGATTCGAGATCTAAAAAAAAGACGTTTCAAACGTTCAAAATATTTCGATATATATTAGGATCAGTAATGCTTTTATGTTAGACATAATTTCCTTCGTATGGCACAATAATTAATGAAATGATTTTTTAATAACACTAGTATCTTCTGTTTCAATATAATGTTTTTACATTCGATAAATTAGACAGATTTTATCAATATTTGACTCACACATTTGAACCCACAAGGAATTTTTGAATATCTCCATTCTCTCTAATATCACACTTTTTTACTTGTGTTCTACCTGTTTATTAATTAAACTTCAGACATCAATTAATGTGAATTAACATATATCATTTATTTTGTTATATACGTAATATAATTTATTAACAGTTATTCAACACCACGGTACATAGTTTATCGTTTATTAATAACAGTTTGCCACATCCTAGTAAAAGCAACAAAATATTTCTGGCTAGCAAAATAAAAAATTATCTTGGGTTTAAAAGGGAAATTAATTATTAAAAAAATATTTTTCCGTATAAAATATAAAAAATAATTTAATAGACTTTGTAATCAGCAATAATAACAAGCTAATAAACGGAATTAATTAAACAGGTTATAAAAAATCGAACTTTTACTCTAGAAATGTTATTATTTATTTACACAATACGTACAGCGTTACCTATTTTATGTCATCAGTCATACCTTCTAGCAAAACATTTGAATCGATTTATAACAAACGTTTGTGTGATGCGAAATGTAACAGTTGTTGCGTGACACCTTGTACCCGTCCTAGGGTCAAGGTCAATATATATATATATATATATATATATATATATATATATATATATATATATATATATATATATATATATATATATATACAGCAGCGGAGCAGGACCTAAATTTGATGTGGGCAAGATAAATTTTATGAGGCTCTCTGGTAGCGCAAGAGGACGGATTTTATATAAAGAAAAAATTTTATTCGTTATTATTTTATCAATTTTTTATTCATAAATATGCAAACATCTTTACTTTAACTAAAGTAATAACTTATTAATTAATAACTAACAGTATAGAATTAAAGAAACAGAAATTTCCTGCTTTTAGCCTTACTAAACTCCTTAATAAATGTACCAGCTTAAATGCTGTATCTGCCACAACAGATAAAATTGCCAAAGCTGATAGTCTTTGCTGATCCATTGTACTTCTTAAATAATTTTGTATTAGTTTTAATTTTGAAAAGCGGAGGCTGTACCTTGCTTCCTTTCAGCGAAGGCTGAACTTACCAGAACTGTTAACAAAATTCGAATGACAATATAAATATTTGGGTAAATTTCTTTTAAGTTATTTCTGTTATATATGGGAGCAGCTGTTTCACATCTTTAATGAAGTTGGGTAAATTTGGGATCGTTGTTTGTAATTCTTCATATAATTTGTAAGGATAGAAGTCACTGCTCTCACCCACTCGCAGGAATATTTGGAATATTTTTAACTTACTTAGATCATAGATATAATTCTTGAATTCATATTGCTACTATGGAATCAATCATGGTGTTAAAAAAATCACTTTCCTACCGGCTTTTGAAATATTGTAAAGGTTCATCGCTGCTTTCATAATCGAACATTGTTTTCTCTTTGACTACCCTTTTATTTTTAAAGTATTTTGAAAGATTATAACTGCTTTTCTCAATAAATTGACGAGCGTCAAACAAACATTGTTCAAAGACAGTTTCCCGATATTCTTTCGTCCAGTCAAAAAAATGTATTATCCGGTTCAAGATATTTCGTTGCCTTTCGTTAACATGTTATTGCCCCAAAAAATTTTCCCAGTTTCTTCAAATGCGCCAGAGTCGGAATTGTATATTTTCTAAATAATTTTGGAAAAAATAAAATATTGTTAAATTATTATTTTATTATGTGTGACTAAAACATTATTTATTGGTTTGTGTATTTTGAATTTATTAATACAATAAAAATAAAAAAATACATAAATTTATCTATTAGTACAACAAAAATTATAACTTAAATTTAATTATACATTTATTCGGTTTCACTCTCACTGTCACTTGGATTTACGGATTTACATTAATAATAAGTAGTTCTATATTATTAGTAAATGATACATAGGAATCTTCTATTTTCGTAACATGGTTAATCGAATTTATCCAACTTTCTTTGGGAATACTATCTACAACCTTCCTAATTACTGTTGCAGCACTTGCACTTAGAGACGGATAAATGTTTTCTGCTCTTACATTGGATTTTACCTGATGCCACATATGCTCAATTGGATTAAAAATAGAGTAATACGGGAGAAAGCGTAAAACTGTATATCGGCAGCAATGGTATCGCACCCATAATCCTTTTTAATATTAAATGTCTTTAATATTTCTAGAAGATCACATTATATATATATATATATATATATATATATATATATATATATATATATATATATATATATATATATATATATATATATATATATATATATATTCGAAGTATATATCGTTTTTTAATATGTAGTTCTGAATTTCCAATTTAGTATTATTTGCATTAGGAAATTTTTTTGGCGGTTATAATAATTAGCATTGACTATTACAATTACGCTTTCCTTAGGCATATTGGGCAAAAGGTTAGTTATAAACCAATCTTCAAAAAATTCTCCTGTGGTGTCGTAATGGCAGTCCAAAGATGAATGTTTCATATTTTTGGCGGACAACCGTAAACAATTTGGAACCCATGCATCCTCGGAACCAGCATGTAAAATTGTAATTAGTTTTCCCTTGTTTGCTGGGGCTTTGGTTTGACATTTTCTTGATGTATCTACCCATCCTTTTGCTGGGGTCTTATGTGTATCGAAAATCTGTATTTTTTATAGAGTTTAAGTAGTCAAACCGCCATCGTCGCAATCATTGTGATTCCATTAATATTTGCCTTTTATTAATGGTCCGATATGCAAAACCCTATAGAGAAAATATTCTCCGGAGGCTAGCTGCTGCAAAGAATGTTGGTTTTATCTTTCCTTGGTCGCTCTTGCTATGAATCCAATGCAGGCACAGTTTGCTCTTCACACATAGCTTAAATTTTGCTACGAATTAAGTCTTTGTCGCAAACACATTTGCTTTTACCAGAATTACTACGAACTTTTTTGGCTTTAATTGGCTTCGTCACAATATCTTTAACTGTAAACAACGGCGTTTTCGTTAATGAAGACGTTTCTGCTGTGGCTGCTTTACATTAAGCCCCCTATTCAATATAGAAACATACATATTTTTAACAATTTGCTTAGCATCGGACGATAAATGTTTTCTTTTAAAATTAGTAGTTTCAAAATATCGAACAAACTCCATTAATTTTATTTTTTTACCTGTTATTTTATTAGACCCGGCCCTGTTTACTTTTTCGGAATTTTGCCGCGGTTCGTTACGATAGGGGTTGTTAACCGTTTATTGCAGCCATTCGGTCAACGGTATATCTTGAATCGCACTATACACAAATGTTCAAGAGCAACCCTTAAATGCACTTGTACAGATTGTCATAATTTGCAATAATTCGTAACGTAAAATAATTATATTCTTCTTAAACCTGTCCAATACATGTCTGTCATAATTTCCGGGATTTTTACACTTTCGTTTTTAATGGAATTCACTATAGACGTATTAGTAATAACGTCATAAAATTCAATTCAAATGGCAAATATTGTTCTAGTATAGCTGATGATGCAGAAAAAAAGAGTGTACATCATTCATAATTGAATAGGAAAAAATATTTTTATGATCTATTATTTTGACTATCGAAATCGAATCAATCAATTAGAATGTATCCAATTACATCGGGTGATGATATATTCTCTCACCTGGTGATACTAACATGATTAGCAAAACGCACATCCAGAAGTTTAAAACAAGTGTTTTGATGTTTAGTGAAAAATCTCTTTGGGTTTAATGTTTAACGCTAAAGGTTCCAATAGAGTAATTGAAAAATTATATAATTTATTTGTATTCTGTCCGCCCATAATGATAGTAAATCAATGAACGACAACATCATACAATCGAATAATACTTTATTTAATACTTAAGTTTCCTAACATTATATCAAAATTCACAAGATCAAAAGCTTTGCGCTCTTCCAATAATACTAAAACTTGACTTTACTTTGACGCCCCTAATCAGTTCTAATTTAATATCTTAGTAAAAAATACTCTAAAAAATACTTTAATATCTTAGTAAATTATACTCTTAAAATTTAAAAAATCAATGACTCGCCCTGCTTTAGTTTTCTGTATCTCTTATAGCTAACAAAGTGGTCCTAGAAGGCTTATCCATAAATACTACTTTTCCATTCGCAACATCTTGCCATCCAACGCAATTATTAAAATATAATATTTACAATCTTGTTCAACTAGCTTGGACCCAGCAGGAGGGCTCTAACAAACTATGACGAAACAAGCGATTCCTCTATCAGAGCAACCCTTTCCCCCACTTATGGGGGATTATGAAGTTGCTTAATTACGAAATTAGTGATGTGTTTAATATTTCGAAGACCTTTTAATTTTAATAGTTTTCCTAAGATGTAGATGCCTAACTATATTTTTATAGCTTAGGTGGTTTCCCCGCCGCCCTGCATGCTGCTGGTTTTTCTGTCTGTACTAATGTAAGCCAGTCTATGCTGATCCGTTCTCTCCACATAGTCTCTCCGATATCTTCGTCTCTTTCCATCCCACCTTACTATATCCGCCACTCTTCTTCTTGTCCTGGAGGTTAAGTTGACCCGAAGGCCCTGACTTGTATTCACTGAATTTTTTCGGACGTCACGACAATGTCGCTTGTTCGAAGGGTTTTAGCTGCCGTCCTTTAGGCATGGAGGTGATGACCGAAGAGGATGGTCATACTGGGGCAACGGCCGGCAATGAAGCTGCCGTGGCTCTGATTAGCGGATTGTCCGAAAGGGACGCCGTCGCTAGGAATTTGTCCAGCAGTCTGGACAGGAATGTCTGAATCTCTGGTGTGTCAGTTTCCCGATGGATTTGCGCATTCCTTACAAACCATGGGGCACCTACTAATGTGCGAAGAGCACGTGACTGGAACGATTGCAGAATTGCAATCGACGTTGGGGGGAGGTACGGGAACCAGGCCTGAGATCCGTAGGTGAGGACGGATCGGACCATGATTTTATACAGGGTTATTCGGATGTTCAGCGAGAGCTTACTTTTGCCGTTCATTAGGGGGTAAAGCAGACGAGCCATGGCTCTTGCTTTCCCGGTTACCTTCTTTAGGTGCGGCACCCACGTGAGGGCCATATCCGCCACTCTGTATATTGTTCTTATATCACTGTTTCTCACTCTATTATCAAGCATCTTTCCCGCTACTGCTCTTAAATTTTTCATCTCTGCTATTCGTTAAATATTTTTGGTTTTGTTTGTGTTAGCTGTAGGCTCGATACTAAAGGAAAGTACCGATATAACACAAGCCTTGTAGATTCGTATTTTATTTGGTGAATAGTTTTCCAAGTAATATCTCTTAAGCAACGTGATATTGCCGCGACTTTGTTGACTTATACGTTTAGTTCGTTTTCCAGAGTCATTGCTACTTGATGTATCAGTTCCTAAGTAACGAAAACTCGTTACTCGTTCACTTGGTTTGTCATCTACCACCAGTTTTCATCTTATCGCCTGCATGAAAAAGGTCATATATTTTGTTTGTTCGATGGATATCATTGTGTTATATTTTTTACTAGTTTAATAGTTTTTCTGCCGCTGTCTTTGTAAGTCCTTCTCTGATTATGCTAAAAATTACCGCATCGCCCGCTTAACATATCAGAATTATTGGTTTGTTACTCAGTCTGTACCCCTTATTTATTGTTGTCACTTCCTGTATGATTTCGTCCATTATAAGGTTGAAAAGAATTGGACTGGGGCTATCGCCATGTCTTATTCTTTTAGTGTTTGTTTTTTAGGATATTTAATTTACAGTACATACTTGATAATACTTTATTAACCCAGAGCAGCACATTTGTCCTTGTATTGCATACTCAGTAATCCGGATAATCCAGTAATCGATAATCCGGATTACCAAAGGCAAAAAATTACATGACAATGTAATTTTTTTTGTTGTAATGGGTCATTGCGTCTTGTAGTTTGATCACGTAGGCCTTGCACGAAATCTAGTACTATTTAAGCCAGCGTCGAGGGTGGACCTAAAGGATTTTTGCCTGTATTAACATTACAGGCAAAAAACGAAATAATAGCGCAATTACAAAAAGGAGTTCCTAACAAACAGTTGGGACTAAAATTTGGTGTCGATACATCTACAATTTCAGACATCAAGCAAACGAGAAATGTTATGCAAAACTAATGTTTTCAATGTTTTTTTTACTCTAACAGTAACAAACCATTGTTTTTAGTTGTATCTCGAAATAGGACTCGGGGTCGGGAACTAGAAAAACGCTGAAACAATTCAAATTTCCACAAATGGAGAAACTCCTGTATACATGGTTTCTAAGACAAAGAAGCAGACATACGCCCATTTCCTATGAAATTTCATCTCTTAAAACGAAACAATTGTTTTCACAGTGCTACAATTTAAATGCCAGCAGAGGTTGGCTATTAAATTTTAAAAAACGATACGGACTTACAACCTTGAGGATTTGCAGTGAAAAAGTTTACAAATAATTCTAATGCAACTGATCCATTCAAACAAAAATTGCTGAGACTTATAGAACTAGATGATATTTTACCCAGCCAGATTTATAATCCAGATGAATCGGATTTATTTTGGAAATTGTTTCCAGAAAAAACTGTAGTTCATTCAAAAGAGGCAACAGTGCCGGACCGTAAAAGTAGTAAACAAAGAAATACTTTTTTATTGTGCTCCAATGCCGATGGTTCTAATGAAATGCCAATTCTTGTCATTGCTAAAGCAAAGAATCCTCGAGTAAATCAGAAACTACCTGTTGAATACAAAGCTACAAATAATACTGAAAGATTGATTCCATAATTCATTCATCAAGCAGGTTAGACAATTTTAAAAGGAAAATAATTTGCCAATAAAAGCTTTATTACTTGTGGATAATGCTCCAAGTTATGATGTAGAATAAGGTCTCATCAGCGATGATGAATCACAGCACCTATGGATCAAAACGCGATTCGCCTAACAATATTGTTCTATAGGAAACGTCTACTCACCTACATTTTGAAGGAGACATCTTTGAATGTTTGAGTGAACTTAATTTAAAAGATGCTGTATGGCTCCTATATGATACTTGGAATGATGTTTCCCGCAGTGTCTTAGAGAAGTGTTGGAATAATCCTAACAGAATGGGATAGTGAAGATTTACTCCAACTGGCTGAAATAAAATAACATATCAAAGAAGAGAAAAAGCATAAACAAAACATGTATGAGATGGTACAAGATATTGGATATACGATACAGCTTTCAAGTAATTGAAACAAGGGTTAGAATGGACAGAAGAAAATAGGGTACCTAGCTATTGATCCTGAGGAAACTACGAGATCAAGCTTTTTCTTTGAGCCAAAGAAAAGTTAAACACACCAAATCTACCGATTTCTTTAGATAATCATAATCGCCAAGTTATTTTACATTAATACGCAATTATTACGTAGTTTGTATTTTTTATATCCATCGATACATAATATGTGATATGTGCCTAGCTCTTATATTTGTCACAATCAATTCCATTCACAATCAGTTCCATTTGTCAATTGGAAAATAGTATTTAGTTTGTATGTGTTTCAATTTAAAAAGAAATAAAACCTTAAAAATTATTATTTCGTTCCAGTGTTTTATTAAATGGAAATATAGCCGCGGTAATTCGGATTTTCGATAATCCGAATGAGCTTGTTTTAATTATCGAGTATGTACTGTATCAGGTAGCAGGACTTTATGAAACACCTTCAATAGCTCTATGAAACATACATAGGCAGATATCTATATTCTATAGCTTTTTTCTTATTTATCTTATAATGAATTTTGCTGGAATCCTTGTAGTTCACCTTTCTTTTCTAAAGGTTCTTTGTTTTTGCCTTTAATATTACTGGTGAGTAATTTCATGGTAGTACAGAGTAAGCTTTTTGCTCTGTAATTCTCAGGGATGATTTTTTGTATTTTTTTTAAATAGGTATGGCGATGTTTCTATACTAACCTGTTAGTATGCTAGACGTCCTAATTATTTTGTTCAACATTTGTTTTCTCTCTTTACCAGCTCTTCGCTAACATATTTTAAGAGTTCGTTTTAAGGGATATCGTTCTCTGCTCCGTCTTAAATATAACATGTAAATATATTCGAAACAACAAGGAACAATTAAACGAATTTTGATTTTTATAAAATTACTGCCATAGGCTTTAGATTTAATCAACCTTACCTCCTGTAAATATCAACATCAGTTACGCCCTTCAATATAAAAGATAAATTTTCATTCAGTATGTTGTATTCGTAAACATTTATTGTTTATTAATAGTTTTACAGCCGGAAACATTTAGAATTAATTAATTAAAGGCCTCTGAAAAATTCTTGTGAAAAACAACATTTTAACATTTTGAGAATTGATTTGAAATTACCTATATTTTAACAGAATTCAACATAGTATTGCCTGCATGTGCAAGTTATTATATAGATAATATTTACCGTAGTCTTTTGTTATATAATATGTTTAATATTAAATGTTTTCTATTATTAATAATATTTTTTTTACAGTACATACAAGAGCATGAAAGTTAAAGATTTAAATGATAACTTAAATAATATATAATTAATAATGAGTAATTAATAATGAGTAATTAATAATAAGTATCCCTAACCCTAAATTATAGTTTTAGGTTCGTGTAATGAACAATAAACAAGCAGATGGTTACTACAGCAGTAGAAACATATAACACTGTTTTTGTTACATGAATTTGGTAATGATATTTGATTGTATTTATCTACTCCCGTTACAAAAACAAAGTTATTTTTTCCAGTCACCCTCAGTTTTTTGAGACAGATACATATTCAATTTCACGCCATATCCACGTTTATGTTTAAATAACGTCATTTCTGAAGTTAGTTAGCTATCATAGTCAACAAATTTAAATTTTTTGATATTCGTTAAAGGCTAAAAATATGCCACGAAAGTGTTTAAATTACCCGGATAGTTTTTGTTATGTGTACAGAGAATTAACTTTTTTACCTCTCAGCGTCAAAATTTAACATCATTAATAACTAAACATTATTTAAGTTACTTTAGTTTTCTTGTGGCCCATCAAGATAAATCCTGGATCCCACATATCTGCTATGTAACATGTACAAGACTTCTGCTGGGTTGAACTAAGGGATTTAGAAAGTCCTATGCCCTTGGATGTGACATTGATTTGGACGAAACCAACAGATCACAAAGTGATTGTTATTTTTGTTTGACTGCTATAAAGGGTATCACAACTAAATCAAAACACACCATAAAGTACCTAGACCTGTCATCTGTAAAAAGATCAATCCAACATAGTGCTGAATTGCCGTAATAGATGCCGTAATAGATTAAACGTAGTACAAAATTTTTCTATTTTTACCATCGTGACAATGAAGTAAAACCTTATATTTCTCAAGCAGATGATTTGGTCTGTTGTAATAACATTCATGCACTAATGGACCTGTTAAATTTTGATTACTATTCAAGTCACTGGGAATTGAACAATTACAATTCAAGTCACTGAAAGAATGTTAAAGTACACCTTTAGTGAACTCTGAAGATCTACTTTTACTACCCTTGCATATAAAACTTTATAAAAGCGATGGACAAAAATGGTGGCGGACTTTTTATATCTAAAAGAGAAATTACCCAAAATTAATGACGTAAAAATGAAAGAGAAGATATTTGTAGGTCCTTAAATAAGCGAACTAATGAAGGATAACAACTTTCAGCAAAAACTGAATGATCTTGAAAAACCCGCCTGGAAATGTTTTGGGTAACCATAGAAGATTTAATTAAGGAACTTTTGATCTCATATAAAGCTTTGAAGTGCAATATGTCTTTGAAGATACATATCCTGGACTCACATTTCGATTTTTTCCCTGCAAATCGGGATGCTGTGAGTAACGAACATGGTGAGAGTTTCCTCTAGGATATTTCCTTTATAGAGATAAGATATCAAGGGAAATGCAATTCTGGGATGTTAGCCAATTACTGCTGGGGGTTGAAAAGAGACCTACCGGAAGCTAAGTACTCGCGAAAATCATAAATATACCATAAGCCTCTTGCGTTGGAACATTATCACCGCAAGTTTTCAAATTTTCACTTTTTCTTTGTTTGGCTCGAAACTCGACATGTTTAACATCGAACAAAATGTGACGCTAACTCAAAATCATATAAACATCAATGGCACTTTGAAAGGTACTATCGTCAACAAAATGATATAAAAGATTATATTGTGAACCATTTCTTAAATAAAATTAAGATTTATTAACCGCCACGCCTGGTAAGTGATAATATATTATGGTTCTAAATACATTAAAATGGTAATAATAGCGTTTCCTTTTGTGCTAATAAATTATTCTCAAACCAAAAGTTCACAGAGTACTACCTATATCAAAAACGTATCTTTCCGTGACCCACCCTGTATATCTAAAGAGGGTAAGAAAACAAATATATTGATTGAACGGTTATGCCTAAAGGTTATTTATGGCAACTTATTAAAAGTAATATGGGTCATTGTGATTTCCATTTTATGATATTGATACCCTAGGGGAGGGATTTAACCTACGGTGGGGTGCAACATCCCCAAATTAATAACGATGAAACGGCATTTGGGGACAATCGGTGGGGTTCCCTTTATTTGAAAATGCCACAATATTTCATTTATTATTAAATTTTCGCTATTTGGTTTGTTCTAGGAAGCCGTGAAACGGGAATTTATTTGGAGCTATTTTTGGAATGGGGCCATTTCCATGTAACGAGACCTCTTATTGATTAGATTCATTTAATTTAAACGAAATCTAAATTCTCATCCGAATTGTTCAATTTAATAGAATTTGGAAATAAATCAAGTGTTATAGTCACTTCGCTCTTCCTGAAAGTATTAGTTGAACAAATATGTTCGGATCGGGTTTACTCCCATTAAAATTCTAATGTATCTAGACATTCTGTAAGATCGACTATAACCAATTTTGTTAGTTTTGCGTAAGAATGTAGACGGATTATGCGTTATCTTCATATTTTGATCCGTTATTTTGAAAAAAGCATATATGTGTTACAGAAATCTTTCACCCTTTCTCCACAATATGTCAATTCAAAATTAAACAAAAAAAAAATGTATGTAAAAAAATTTAAGAAACTCAACTATTTAACAAGATATAGCAGGTATGTGTTAAAACATAAATTAGTACTGTTTATAACAATAATATATATTGTTTATGGTTTAATAAAAGAAGGGTGTTTTTTTAGTGCGACGGTATTCTAAATTGAAACAAACCAAATAAGATACATTGAAACTATATATTTTATGTGAACATTGAACACGAACATGTCACATTGAACATGTGACATTAATGAAAATATGGAAATGTCCGCTTCAGCAACTTCTAACAAAACGCACATTTGTTTGCTTGCATTCGACAATTTGCAAGCATTGCTTTAATGTTAAACGCTATATATATATATATATATATATATATATATATATATATATATATATATATATATATATATATATATATATATATATATATATATATATATATAGGAAAAAAAGATGCTTAGCAATAATTACAAAGAAATCAAAAGTTGGGCGCCAATGGAGGCTAATGCCAGCAACGATAGTTACTGCTTATGCTTATCTTAGCGTAGCTGTTATGCTTATAAATGTTTAGTCCCTATGTATCATCAACATCATCATCATCATTCAACCCTCTTCAATGAAATGTGGAGCAAATTATCTTAATTCAAAGGCAACAAATCTGCCAACAATCGATTTCAAACACATTCACCATATTTGCAACTATATCCATCAATCCCCGGAAGATAGAAAATATTTGTGCATTCAATAAGATCTGACACAGCGATCTCCTTGCGAAACATTTTCACAATCCCCAAATCATTGTCCAGCTTCTATATAAAACAACCTCTTCTATAGATTGAATCTTAGTCATTGCATCTCAACGATTAAAAACAAATCTTGAAACATTACAATCGTGGCTAAGTTGCGCATGAGGATTAATTAAACTAAATCACATTGACAGACTTTACAATATTTCCACATCTCTTTTCAGATTTGTTAGCTAAAAGATCAAAGATCATCAGATTACAGTTTCAAGCAACTTTTGAAAAACCAGATGCAATAAATAATAATGTCATCATCATCATCATTCAGCCATTGTGGATCCATTGCAGGATGAAGGCCTCCCTAGCATGCTTCCAATTCGCACGGTCCTGAGCTTTCCTCCGCCATTCGGGTCCAATATACTTGATGATGTCATCCGTCCAACGTGTTTTCGGCCTTCTTCGCGGGCGTTTATGATCAAGCGGTATCCATTCCAGAATTGCTTTGGTCCATCTGTCGTCGCATCGTCTCGCTATATGACCTGCCCTCCGCCCTTTCGCCCTTCCAATGATGTCACATACCTTCGTTTGTTCTCTGATTCATATGCAGGTCTTTCTGTCCCGCTTTGTAATGCCAAGCATACACCTTTCCATTCCGCTCTGTGCAACCCGAAGCTTTTGAACTGATTGTGATGTGAGTGTCCATGTTTCACTTCCATATGTCAAAACCGGTAGGACGCACTGATTAAAAACCTTTGTCTTCAAACAAAGTGGGAGTTTGCTCTTAAATACTATATTGAGCCGGCCAAATGCCTGCCATCCACACTTAACCTGCTGAAATCCTTTGCCCAAGATATATGCAGTAGTCCACAACCTCTAAATCACTTCCTAAAATAGAAATTCTTCTGTTGACAGCAAATTTGTTAAACATAACCTAACTCTTTTTTAGGTTTATTTTCAAACCAAATGATTCTCCCGCCCTTTGCAGCTTCCCTATGTGTTCTTGTAGCTCATGTGGGTCTTGTGAAAGGAGAACGATATCATCCGCGAATCTAAGATGGCTTAGATATGCACCATTGATTTTTATTCCCTACTATTCCCAATCCAGATTACGAAATACCTCTTCAAGACAGGCCATATTGAGTCACCCTGCCGTACACCACGTTCTACATTGATTTTAACTTCAAAGCCATCCATGTGAACTGTAACTGCAGCTTGCTCATACATGGATCTCAGTAGGTTCACATAGGCTCTGTCTATCCCTTGGTTAAGTATTATGATTGATACTGAATCAAAGGCCTTTTCGTAGTCAATAAAAGCCAAGCACAGTGGCATGGTATATTCATTGTACCTTTCTATGGTATGTTGGACAACCTGGATATGGTACATTGTACTAAATCCCCTTCTGAATCCTGCCTGCTCTCTTGGTTGTGTGTCATTCAGTGTTCTTAATATTCTTTTAGATATTATCTTGGGGAAAAGTTTTGGGGCGGTAGTTTTTTAAATATTCCTTTGTTTCTTTCTTATGAAGAAGAATCACTTCAGCATTTTTCCATAGACTGGTCTTTGGACTGATTCCATGGACTGCTCTTTGAGGTATTTTGAGTACAATTTTGCCAGTATTTTATGTATAATTCGACCACCAGCCTTCAACTTTTCAACCGTTATATTCTCCTTTCCTGGGGTCTTTCCATTCTTCATTGCTTCTATGGCATTTGTTACTTCTTTCAACAAGATACCTGTCCGTGGGCATAGCTGTTTAACTGGTGCTGATTTTCATATAACTTTGAATAAAATCTTCTGATAACCTCTAACATTTCCGTACTCTCCCTACACACTGTGCCATCCTCACACATTAAGGCAAACATTTATGTCCTTTTATTTATCAGCTTATATATATATATATATATATATATATATATATTAATATATATATATATATATATATATATATATATATATATATATATATATATATATTAATATATATATATATATATATATATATATATATATATATATATATATATATATATATATATATATATATATATATAGTTCGTAGTGTTTCACTGATGGAAGAATACTCTAGACTATTAGTCCGGGAGTACATCCGATCGTAAACGTGTCCCGTTTGTTGGGAACGTGCAGACATTTCGCCAAGGTCACACTTGGCATTCTCAATGCTTGTCTGAAGACTGAAAAAGGTCTTCGGGGTGAAAAGGGTTTTCAGTCTTCAGACAAGCATTGAGAATGCCAAGTGTGACCTTGGCGAAACGTCTGCACGTTCCCAACAAACGGGACACAAACGATCGGATGTACTCCCGGACTAATAGTCTAGCACACACACACACATATATATATATATATATATATATATATATATATATATATATATATATATATATATATATATATATATATATATCGTACCTTTCCGGACCAGCTTTTTATGTAGGGGCTGGGTATGTCAGTGAGAGCTTTAGGTCGTGCACAGAAACAACGTTGAAATTAAATAATATGTATATATTAACTAATGAACTAATTATAATTGTTTGTAAAAAAATAATGAAAAAGGAAAAAAAGAGGTCGCCGCCCATACGGATGTAAGCAGAAAATCTGTAACGCGCACCGGTGATCGGAATTGAACAAATACGAATGAGGATGAGGGTACATGTGTAACGGGGGTGAACACCCAAACATTACAATATATTACATCTAATATTTTCACGGATAGTAGATAATGTTCTGTGAAGAGTCACAACGTTTCGTCAAAATCTCATTTGGCATTTTCACGTGTTGAAGTGGACAACACTTGAAAATGCCAAATGAGATTGGCGAAACGTCGCGACTCTTCACAAATCGAACGGATAGATACCCGGAATGATTTAGATATATATATATATATATATATATATATATATATATATATATATATATATATATATATATATATATATATATATATATATATATAGTTTAATTAAAAAAAATCAATTAACATTCAAGAGTTCAAATTAGAAATTCAGCAGGCATGTATGATAAATTATTTTTTTTTTAAATGGGGTATTACCATTAATTTAACATACATAAAAAACTTATACATAAGTGGGTTTTCAACCACAATGCTAGTTAACAATTTCTTGTTATTTATTATGTGGGTTTTCCTGTTTATTTGAAATGCACATAAATAAATTTATACGAATTCTAGGAGAGTTCATGAATAATAGTTCCTAACATAAAAGAAACTTCTTAAACGTTTGAAACTTACGCTGATAATCTTCATAGATCGATGACGAAAGTTCATACTCAAGTTCATACATCGATAATTGTTTATAACAGCGATTACATCTTGGCCATCAAAAAAATTACTTTACCTATATAGCTGCAGCTTAAAGAACAAAAAATCTCTGTGAGCCAGAACTCAAGAATAGTGAAGCTATTTAAAAATATGTCGAAACCAGCATTATAGATGACATCCCTTTGTGTAGCTTCACTCTTGTAAACTGAAACTTTACTAACTCAGCTCAATAACCAATAAAAAGGACTCTTTCAAAAACTGACGCGTGATTTCCAAGAATTGCCGAAATTCTATTTTTTATACTTATTATGAATCTGTTGTTTATTCTCCATGTTTCATCTACTATCACTAAGTTTTTCAGAAATTTTTCAAGAACTCTGTTAATTATTGCCATATTTGCATTTGAATATTTTTGAATATGTAGATTATTTTTAAATAGTTTGATATATTTAGGAAAAACACTACCACTTCAAGATACATCCCTAACGATTCAAATTATAGCTTCCAACAAAATAATTGGTTTAAACTTTATGGCACACATATTAATTAACTTTCCTTTAAATTATATAAAATTATATAAAAAGAATTAAAATGTATTAGGGAGGTGGCCGAAGTGAAATTTTATAGTAAGAACATTGTAGATAGATTAATTAGAAAATATAAGTTTCGAAAATTATTGAAAGAATCTTGACTTTTTCGAAAGGAACAGAACAGAAACAAATTTATGGTAATACCGTTTGATGCCCAATTATAATAATGAAAGGACAAGATTAAAAACAAAACCGGACTTTAAGGTAATCTACATACCAGTTAATGTGTTGAGAGAGGTCCTGGGTAATCCAAAGGATAAAGTAGTCTAACATGAAAAATTGGGGATTTAAGAAATTTGTTGTCAAGGTTAGGATCGAAGGTGTATTGGGTAAATTAAAAGATACATATTAACGAGAAATAAAGAACATCTTACCCACATTAGGTATGGGGGAAAGGAGAAATCTTGAGTTGCCCAACATGCACTCAAGCATAACCATAATATGAATACTAAAACTTGTTAAACATGTAATTAATAACACTGGGGAACAATTTGAAAAATAACTTCTGTTGAGTTCGATATTTAAGCTGTTTTATACGTAAAATGACATGCTAATTCCAAAACTTTATTTAGTTTTTTCTATCACGTCAAGTTTTTTCTCTACAGTTGTTGCGCATCCGACTAAGCTTGGCGAATCACAGAAGTCACTACTGCTCTCCTACCGGCGAACCTTCGACCTAGGAGTGGGGGCGTTGCGTCATCCAAAATTGAAAAAAGAATTGGCTATTTCTAACTATAACGCAAACTGAATGGCGATTGTTTATAGATAGCTCAAAGCGTAACTTGAAGTGTGTTCTCCTACATAATGGAAATTTATAAGGTTCAGTCCCAATAGGTCATTCAGTTTCTTTGCGTGAAGAATATGGCGACATAAATAAAGCCATTGACTTGTTGCAATATAACATGCACCAATGGACCATCTGTGTTGACCTTAAAATGGTATGTTTCCTTCTTGGCCAGCAACGCGGGTATACCAAGTATCCCTGTTTTTTGTGCTTGTGGGACAGCAGAGCTCGTGAGAAGCATTGGGTGCAATAGAACTGGCCGCCAAGATCTGACCTAAGACCTGGTGATCCAAACATTTTAAATCAGCCACTTGTCGACAGAAAAAAACATTGTATTTCCGCCTTTTCATATAAAACTAGATCCCAGGAAGCAATTTGTTAAGGCTTTGTCAATTGAAGGAGACTGCTTTAAGTATATCATTTTCGACATTCCCTAGCCTGTCATATGAAACGATAAAGGCTGGTGTGTTTGATGGTCCACAGATTCGGCAACTCGTTAAATATGAAAATTTCACTGAAACAATGACCGAACTTGAAAGGAATGCTTGGTTGGCTTTTAAAAATATTGTTAAAGATTTTCTTTGAAATACACGAGCCCCGAATTACATCGAAATTGTTCAACAACTCTTGGAGAGCTTTAAAAAGCTTGGTTGCAACATGAGCATCAAACTACATTTCTTACATAGTCATCTTGCTAACTTCCCAGAAAATCTTGGTGCTGTTAGTGATGAACAGGGCGAGCGATTTTACCAATATCTAAAGATTATGGAAGCGCGGTACCAAGGTAGATGGGATGTCAGTATGATGGCTGACTACTGTTAGAGCATCAACCGAGAAAAGCTATAGGAAAAGCTATAAGAAGAAATTTTTACCATAATATCTTTTATTTATTTTTTATATAAACACAATTTAACCTTTAATAATATGTAAACCTCTGTATGAATAAAATATTCTAATCTATTTGGTCAGATTTCATCTTATTTCCTTTCGTATGTACACTTTTAAGGTAAAATGAGGAGTATGATGTAGCTTAAGAACTTGATGTGATAGAGAAAAACTGTGAATATTTTTGAATTCAGAGATGAAAAATTAGTCAAAAACAAGTCACAGATCCAAGTCAACAAAATTGCTGTTCCCCAGGGTAATAGGACTTTGGATACATTTGAAAGTATTCAAATAGTAAAATGTAAGAAGAGCATGAACCGGGATAAAGGATATATTCCATCCAGTCAACTTTTAGAACTGTTAATGTAACTCTCATCATATCCTGATCTCCTGAGTTTTTTTTTCATAGTTAACGAAACGCGCATCGAAGAGCAAAGAAAATGATTTGGTATTTAGTGATAAATCTCTTTTGAGTTTAGTGTTTCATACCAAAGATTCCGATCGAAGAATTGTTCTTTCATTTTATTCAATTTCTTTAAATTATTCGAAATATTGTACTTAAAAAGCTTTAAAAACTATTGAATAATAGTAAGTTTAATGAAATATTAAAAATTAAACACGAAAGCTACTTGCAGGGTTTATATTTTAACAATATATACAATCCTATAATATATTTTTATTGCTTCACATTATGCTGCTGGTTTTTCTTCAGAAGTGACGTTGGTGACTTCTGAAACTTGTGATGTAACGTCATCTGATGGTTCTGTGGCACACACCAACGATGGAAACTTTTTCTGCAATGCTTGTCGATATTTGGGATGGCTAAAAGTAAGTTATTAGCAAAAATAATGGTGCACATATACCAAATAAATAAATTTATTATTCAAGGGAGGTCATCATGATGATGACATTTGAATTTAATGGACATAAAAGTGTCAATTACATCTATAAATAAAAATACTGTAGGTTATTAAGCTATAATTGTTTTCACCAACAAATATAAAATATAACAGACTTGAGTTATTAGCAACTATTGTGTGTATAAAAAATTGGCATACATGTTTTTTTTACAAAAACTTCTGCTTATTAACCATATTATAAGGCGTCAAATGGGATCTTATATATATATATATATATATATATATATATATATATATATATATATATATATATATATATATATATATATATATATCTTGTTGATATTTCATGAATAGTTGCACAACATTTTGATATTTTATTTATCACGAAGAAATAAATTGACAAAAAAATATCAGTGAGTGTTCATCAATTCACCACCGCCACCATAAATCAACAGTGCTATAAATAATACGTTTTGGAATTTACAGAAGAAAGACAAAATGTTAGTAACCGTTGCATAGGAGAGGAGTGGTCAAAAATGTAGCAGAGATGTCGCTATTATGTATGAAAACGGTCAAATATCTCGAGAACACTTTGAGATTTCTTACTGAAATTCAACGAAATAAATATTGTAATGTGTTTCAGTTTATTTTAGCGTAAATATATTTTTCATTTAATGAAGTTATGGATGACAGATGAAGTATTTGATTACACTTGACAACTGTTAACGTCAATTTGTGAATTTCAATTCCTTCAATTTATATATGGAGTTAATTGTTAGATACAAAGGTGACAGAAAACGCATTTCTGCTGAAGTATGTCGAGTATTTAATGAAGTACATCCGAATAAAAACATCACTAACTTAAGAGTTTTAAAAACAGTGCAAAAATTCAATGATATAGCATGCAGCATTAAAAGTCGTTCAAAATTAGGAAGACAAAAACAAAAACTAATGACGAAAATTCGTTGAATGTTTTAATTGATGCAGGAGACAATGGTAAGGTTCCGTGCAACAATTAACTTTAAATCATAACACGTGTATACGCTCAGTCCAAAAAATAATAAAAAAAGATGTTTATCCTTACAAAATACAATTACTACAAGAATTAAGTGAAGATGATTTTGATCGAAAAGTTGAGTTTTGCAAAGTTATGATGGAAAATATAAATACCAATTCAAATTTTGTTTCAAATATTATTTTCACAGATGAAGCAACATTCTGTTTAAATTGTCCTGTTAACAGACACAACTGTGGATACTGGGCTGATACTAATCTGCACTGGATGGAGCAGGTTCATACACAGTATCCTCAAAAGTTAAATGTTTGGATGGAATTTAGTGGCAAGAATACTATAGGACATTTTTTCATTGATGGCAACTTGACAGCAAATAAGTATTTAAAT
This sequence comes from Cosmopolites sordidus, assembly GCA_031761425.1. Taxonomy (NCBI): domain Eukaryota; kingdom Metazoa; phylum Arthropoda; class Insecta; order Coleoptera; family Curculionidae; genus Cosmopolites; species Cosmopolites sordidus. The sequence continues at coordinate 149,856 of JARFXV010002243.1, forward strand.
ATAGTAGAAGAAAATATTGTTCATCAAGTTTTGCGTCTGTTTCCAAATTTAATTAACCAAAACCACAAAATATGATTATAGCAAGATGGTGCACCAGCACACTATGGCATTAACGTTAGAAATTTTCTTAACACTACTTTCCCAAACCGATGAATCGGTCGACGTGGAACTTTCAAATGGCCGGCAAGGTCATCAGACTAGGCACCACCCGATTTTTTGTGGGACTATTAAAAAAGTCGGGTTTACGTTAATAGGCCAAGAAATCTTGAAGATTTCAAATTACCAATTCGACAAGAAATTGCCGATTTATTTCTTATCTGATGGGAAAAAACAATTTAAGGCTTCGTCCGACGTATCCATTATTACCAGGAAGTTATTGGTGGACACTTTGAATAGCTTTTGTAAATAGTTCTTTAATAAAAAAAATGTAATTTTGATATTGTTTCTTTTTAAATCTGCTACCTCTCTGATAGGTCGCAATCTGCCTACTCCCCAGCGTTTACAACTAGAAAAGAACGTGGTTAACGCGACCTCTTCATGAATAGATAAGGTTGTGGCACTTAGTTGAGGCGTGGAAGTGAGAGAAGCCATTTAATTGGAAGGGTTTCGGGTGGGCAATTTGGGAGTTTTCATATATTTGGAATTCTAAAACCGTCGTCTCTCTTGTTTAAGCAGTCTGCTTATTTTTCGATTTCAATTACTTCACGAATTATGCGGAGTTTGTAGGAATATGTAGGTGCGATTACTTTTGGCTGGTCGAAATCTATTTTGGGGCCCGTTTGGAAACCCTTATTTCCAAATTACCCATCCGTTCCAATCAAACATCGCACTTATCGCAAACCCACCTCTCAACCGAGCATTAAGAGGTCGCGCCAACCACGTTCTTTTCTAGTTGTGAGCCTTGTGGAGGCAGATTAAGACCCCGGAGCAAAGCAACTTAAACAATTTAACAATTTAAACAAGGGGATGGACTCTCGCCACTCTTATTTAACTGTGTTCTAGAAAAAGTAATACAGGAGTGGCGTGAAAAAAAGTCCGCCCTGAATATTGACCAGCCCATTAAACTGCGGAGAACAATATTGATTGTCTGGCATTTGCTGATGATCTAGCAATTTTAGCTCAAAATGTATTAACGGCACAGAAACAGATTGAAATCCTAAAAGAAACAGCAGAAAATGTAGGACTCCAAATTTCCTTTGAAAAGACACAATACATGACCTGCAACAGACTAAGAACGCCATTTCTAAAAACAAAATATGGTAACATCAGACGAGTCTCTCAATTCAAATATTTGGGTGAAATAATCATGGAAAATGGGTTGGAAAAAGCGGCCAATAAGGGTAGATGTCAAAAAATGGAAACGGCATTGAGACTTACACAAAACATTTACAACAAAAAATGCCTATCTAAAAACACAAAACTGAGACATTACAACACAGTTATTAAGTCAGAATGTCTATATGCTGCAGAAACGCTCATTTTGAATAGAAAGAGGGACATCGAGGACATTGAAAAGAAGGAAAGAAAAATCATAAGAAAAATCCTAGGGCCCAAACAAATAAATAGCACAACATACCGACTTCGAGAAAACCAAGAAATCAAACAATACACAGATATACATAGCGATATGAGAAAAAGAAGACTTAAGTTTTACGGACACATAAAACGGATGAATCCGAGTAGGTTAACTAGACCAATAGTCGAATTTTATGAAAATAAAAGTAGAGCTAAAGTAGAAATAATTAAATGGATTGCTGCAATTAAAGAGGACCTAAGATCAGCAAATATTACACAAAGTGAAATTAAGGATAGAGGCTGTTTCAGACACAAGGTTAACGTTTGGAAGGTTGGCCAGAGAGAAAAATGTAAGAAGACTGGAACAACTTGGTCTGACGAAAGGAAACAAGCTCATAGCGAAAGAATGAAATCAGTATGGGCACAAAGGAAGGCTAACAACAACAAACGCCTCTAATTGTACTTCGCGTGGTCCACCAGGGCCCATACGTGAATAATAATAATAATAATAATAATAATATATATATTATATATATATATATATATATATATATATATATATATATATATATATATATATATATATATATATATATATATATATATATATATATATAAAAGAACAGAGGTCGAAAAAAAACCTGAGGAACACCGCGTTGGAAGGAGAAGCTTTATTACCATTCCTTAAAACGTTTAAGAGTGTCCAATACAGCAAATATAATGTTAGATTGCTTAAACGTCTGCGGACGCTACACGGAGGCTACCTTTTACCTCAAATACCAAGATTTCCAAATATTTTATCACTTGAGTACGTGTGCGACTTTATAGGAAAGAAAATTCTATATTTATCCAATCTCTCTCACTGAATTTCATAAATGGTAGCCTGAAATGAAATATCTGGAATGATTGGAGCGGTACTTAAAGGAATCAATGAGTATGTAACAAAATAGGATGACACTGAAGGTGAAAAAACATTAAAAATTAATTTTTAATGTAAATATGTTTATACCAATAGTAATTACAATTTAAAATTCATGGTATTCCTGTTTCTCAGTAATCTCATATAATTCCGTTATTAAGATACATTCACCATTTAGAACAGAAACTGAACTTGATATTTTATGGATGAATGAAGAATATCAAATATTTATTTTCAAATTAAAAAAAAAAGAATATAATTTTGTGGATTGTAATATTCCAAAAAAAAATATTATCCCTACATTGTGCCTAATGTAAAAGTTACGAGTTCGAGTGCAATCAGTCTACTAGATGGGTGTATGGAGTTCATTTTTTTTATATTAATTACAAGTATAATTGTTACACAAATTTAATAAAAGATCAAACGAACTAGAATGTTTAATGCTGAAACTAAAAATAAATCTAAATCAGAATTTATCAATAATAAAATATACTATTTTGATTCCCAAGTGATTATTGTCGCATGCTTTCAGCTCCAACATTTTTTGGAAAAGCTTCAGAGTTATTTCGAATATCTTTGTTTTTTATTTGCTACAAAAGATGCACACCGTTTTCCTTGAGTTGTTTACGGCCACAATAAATCTCAATTTCGCGAAATGAGACGACTAGGGAAAATGTTCTTCAAAATATTAATTGTTTCACATGAAATATGTTCTGTGGGACAATGTGCTGGAAATACAAATTCTCCAGTCCTTGCTCTTCCAATTTAGGCAGCACAAAGTTTTGAATCATTTGACTATAGCTTTCACCGTTGACTCTAACTGTAGTTTCACTATCGTCAAAAAAATATTATCCATGAGCATAAATACCGCACCATATTGTAACTTTAACTGGATGTAATGGCGTTTAATGCATATAACGGGGATTATCTCTTGCCCAGAAATGCCAATTTTTTGTTCCAAATGCCAAGTTTATTCACTTGACCACCTAGATGAAAATAAACTTAATCGCTCATTATTAATTTTGCCAAAAAATTGTCAATTTGATATAAGTTTATGATAACATTACTATATTCTAATCGTTTATTTTTGTTTATAAGTAACAGGTCTTGAACAGTTTGAATTTGATTCAGAAACATATACAAATCACTTCTCAAATTCGGCGTAAACTGCGTGAAAAATTTTCCAATTTATTTTTTAAATGAAAATTATAAAACAATTTAACTGCGTTCTATTAGCTTGTATTTAGCATAATAAAATTTGCAGGTCTGTACCACACCTGGTACAGTACAGTACAGTATCATTTTGAATACAGTACAGTATCATTTTGAATGAGTAAACGACCAGCACTATTGAAAATAGTATTATTTATCTTACCTAATTCCATATACAATAGGATTGTAGACAGCGTTCGCTTTGGCAAACAGAGAACACCAAATCGTTGCCAATGGAGTGATCTTGGTGTTTCCAAGTATTCCCGATAAATTTGTGACCATATAGGGGGTCCATGCCATGAACCATAAGGAAATCGTCATCAATGCGATTTTAGCTAGTTTGCATTCGGCACTTGTTTGTGCAGCCTCTGATGACCTTAAGGAAGCGACATTCATTTTCTTAGCTTGTTCGCGCATATTTTTTTCATGTGCAGCTACAGCCTATGGAAAGCCTATGATTACTATTGAGCTTAAGATATAACGTCGCACTAAAATTTTTAAAAAATCGATTTTTTCTATTAGCTTAAAAAATTCGTTGAACCTTTTTAGAATATGGGGCAGAAATGTTTTTTCCTAATTTTTATTTCTTTGAAATTTCGCCCTTTTTCCTAAGCACGTCGGACTAGCCCTAAACGATACCTGGGTCAAATAAATACCTGCTGGGAAAATACAGTCTAGGTACAGCCTAATGTTTTACCTTATGATTTATTACTTCTCTAATACACAATTGATGTCGTTAAAAGAGGTTTATGTTTAGTCAAAAGCATTTATAAACAAAACTACGTTAGTATAGCGCCAGTACATGTACAAAAAAAGACAATTTCCTCACATGAAATTACGGTTTTTGTATGTAGTGCTGATTTTTAACCGTATATTTGTAATCTCAGAGTGCTTATAAGTTACAATGAGTGACGCAAAAGTGTACCAGGGAAGGAGAGGCACAAAAAAATCGTATCCAACGTGGCGTCGGAGCAATACATATATGGCGTCAGATAATACAATAACATCATCGAGACGACCGTTGAATAGATTTGAGACTGAGAGCGATTCGAAAGGAGTCAAATCGATTTATGAGGATCTGAGTCGAGACGAGTTGCTAAACCGTTACTTGGGAGGCGCAAAATAATAAGGAAAGTTTCAATGCTACTGTTTGGAAATTGGCTCCAAAATCTTATTCAAGTGGCAAAAATGTCTTAAATACACCACCCTGATAGTGCTGTGTGCACTTTTAATGGTGGTCCGACTAGTATTCTTCGAATTATAAAAAATTTGGAGATGGATATTGGCATCCAATCATACAGTTTTTGTCTAGAAGCCGATGCTAAGCCTGATCAAGCACGCCGAGATGTCTTTGACAAATGCAACGAAAGAGGCATGCTCTAACATAATGAGGAAGGACATTTAAGTATAGAAGGCAACTTTATGGTGTGGGATAGCAGATTAGTGGTTAAAATTTTTACCACTAATCAGTCGAATTTTTCATTTTCTATAAGTTAATTTAAATATTATTTATTAACAAATAATTGCAATTTTTTTGCACTAGCCCCACAAAAGGCAATATTTTCAAAATCCCCTGCGTATTTCACTAGCTATAAACATGCAGATTAAGTACATTTATTTTTTTGTCCGATTCAAATTTGCACCAGTTACACTGCCTTAAATTCGACATGTGTCGAGAGACTGGTTCCAGTGTCGCCATTTTTTAAATATTTTTTGATAATAATTTTTTGGTATTATATTTAAAAATATGCCTAATAACTTACTTAAATATTATTATCTTATTACCTTTTCTTCCATCCAAAAAAATTTCAAAAAGCCCTCTTTTAGCTTATTACAGTGGTGTTACCCCTTCAACAGAGCTTTCATTTAATCCTGTAACACACGTCACTAGTTATTTATTTAAACTTTCATTTTGTATGTTGAATTATTTTAGGTGATGTTATTTGTCACCAAAAATATAACTAAAATTTCCCCTAGATATATCATCTGGTATGTCCACACTTGTCCAACTTTTCTGTTCAACTCTGCATGCTTTATAGCGCAGAGTAAGAGGCATACCTCCTTCCTGTTCACATGTTTGCGTCAATTTCATTCGACATTTCTAGCAAGTTCAGTAAAAAACGGTTTTAACGAGGTTAAACACATTTTATTTTTTAAGCACCTACTGTTAACTGGGTAACTTCAGTTTCATAACTACATCTAACATTATCATGTTAGCCAGTATGAGCGGTATTGTGCTGGTGTTGGTAAGAGCACGAAAAAAAGGGTAAATACAGAAAATCTGAATGGACAAAGGAATATTTAGAATAATTACTACAATTTACTACAGAAAAACATCTACTAAAAAAATATCACACTCGATTTACAATTTTATTATTTTAAAAATTATATATTTTTTTTTGTTTTGTTTTTAAACCCATACAATGGGGGCAAAAGTATTGGCACACTATGTATGAAAATGTTATTATTCTCCCTAAAGTATAAACACATAAAATTTATATTATATGTTTATATATTACCCATCCATTTTTTTTTAAATAAACAAATTAAAGTTCTGACAAAATATCATGATATTCGGATCATTAGAAAACAAGTTATCGCGCTTAAAGGGTGAGTTCTTTTTATACCATCGGTCGAAAAATGAACATCAAACAAAGAGCGAATATTAAGTTTTGTTTTAAACTTGGTAAAACATTTACCGAAACATTTCAATTAATGAAACAAGTATATGGTGAGGATTGGTTATCCTATAGCAGAGTCCACAAATGGTGTAAACGATTCAAATAAGGTCGTGAGGACATCAAGGACGATGAACCTCCTGGTTCAAAAGATTATATGGTTACTCAAAATAACATTGAAATTGTGCGTAAATTTATAAAAAATCAGCCAAAAACTTCGTTATGATACATGGAAATCGAATTGATTATATCCAAAGATTCAATTCATTTCATTTTGACAGATTACTTGGGACTTGGAACGGAAAGTTTGTACACGTTTTATTCCACACAAATTGACTGACGACCAAAAATTACTCCGCATCTAACATTGCAAGGACTTGAATAAAGAGTCGAAAAAAGACTCGAGAACTTCAAGTACAGCATTGTTGCTGCGATACTGGTGATAAGACGAGGTGTTTTCAATATAATCCTGAAACCAAGCATCAAAGTGCCGAATGGAAGCACCTGATAAAGACAAATCCGAAGAAAAACCGTCTGGAAGTTAAAAATCAAAACTCTTTTCTGTGAGTCACACCTTGTATTTATAGTATGTAGTACGTTATAGACTATTCACTATATACGCTGTATGCTTTGGATCATTATCTTTTGGAAATAATATTCCTCCGTTAGCTGTAATTTTTCAGCACTATTTTTTAAGTTTTCTTTTAAAATGTTTAAATATACGTTTTTGTCTATGATACTATCAATACATATTAGATTGCCAACTCCCCCTGATGCCATACACTCCCACACTAAGACACTGCCAGCACCGTGTTTAACAGTTTGATGCAAATGTTGTAACTCCAATTCCGTATTCGGCTTTCTCCATACATGGATCACAATTAAAATATGCATTTGCAAAATCCTGAGGTTTTTTTCGGTTTACTTTGTTAATCTTCTTTTTTCTGGCGACTCTAGCATTATACCCTGCCCTGTGAAAAACACTACGAACTGTCTTTAAGTGAACATGCTTATTATTTTCCTCTGCTAATATTGAAGCAATTTCAGAAGCTGAAGTATGATGTTTTTTATTTCGTTCAATAATTTTTCTTTGTTCTCTCTCCGACAGTTTTGACAGGCGTTCAATTCTCGGTCTATTTTTAAAATTGTCAGCATTTTCAAATCTATTTATTAAAATCTATTTAAAAATGTTAATAAAAAAAGCATGATTATGTAATACATAAGAAATATAATATGAAGTTACTTGTGGTTATATTTTAGAAAGAATAATACCAATTTTCATATGAAATACTTAGTGTGCTAATACTTGTGCCCCCCACTGTAAAATTTACTATATTTATTTAATTTAATAAAATGAAAATACTTTACTTTAAATTAAATTTGTAAATAATCAAAAAGTTGAAAGCGAAAGCTCAAGATACCAAACATGGGTATGAGTAGGTGCGAGGTAGTGCGTCTCTTCATGCGTCATGACTTTTCACGTGTGTCCTTGCAGCCTCTTGTCCGACAACGCATGCATCTAACCTTTCAACAGATGCATGCGTCTTGACGACCAAAAATATACCTATCGAGATTTGTTCACCATGTATTTTCAATTTATTGATTTTTGTATTTAAAATTTTTATTCGCTTCTAAAAATTTTAAAAGCACCTCTCAAACATTTGATTATTTAAAAGAAACGACTTTCCTTGTTTGCATTTCATCAACAATATTTTCCATTATAAATCTGCAACATGCATTTCTCTTGTTTTTTTTTCCTTCCATGGCATGTGCTTCGATGGAGTAATTTTATTTTGTTAATAGACTGTTCAAATGTTATGTTTATTTTCGATAGTAATGCTAAAATATGTATTCATAGGAATTTAGTAGTTTTTTTTAGTGTTTTTTGGTGAATTCGTGTTAATCATTACCAAATTGCTGTGTTGGTTGTCCATATTTATAGGTCACGTGGGTTTCAGATTAAATGAATGCTCTATATAAGACACAAGGGTTGTATGATAAGTACCTGACCAAGAAAAAACATTTTTATGTGTAAAATTTGTTATATTTTTATACGTAATCACATTTCAGTTCGATACACTTAGTTCAACGTTTTTTGACCTATTCATTCCTCTCCAAAAAATTCGATTTTTTTTAGAGCAAATTCACCTCGAAAAACCACTCTTTGGACTGTTCTTTGATATCTGGTGTACTGTGATGAATTAATGTTTCGTCAACAGTTATGAACCGACGTCAAAAATCATTCCGATTGCGTTTTAAGATTGCTAAACATTTATTTAAAGTTAATACACGTGTGTGTTTATTGTCGATTATGAGCAATAGCGGCACCCATCTTGCGGAAAACTTTTTCTTATCCAAAAAAGTTGTTAAAATATTCTTCACCCGATCAATTGAGATGCCCACAGTCTCAGCAATCTCACGCACTTCCACTCTCCGATCATTTATTGTCGAGTTTTTTCAATCATTTCTGGAGTAGTAACCTCATTTGGACGACCTGGACGAACTTCATCAAAAAGGCTTGTGTAACCACATTTGAATTCAGCTGTCGAATATATCATGGTTGATAACGAAGGTGAAGAGTCGCCATAAACTTCGTTGAGCTCCGTTTTAATCTAATATTTTGTTTTATTTTTCAAACACAAGTATTTTATCACTGCTCGATATTTAATTTTTTCCATTGTTGTAAAATCATAAAAGTTTAATGTAAAATCTTAAAAGTAAAATTATAAAGGTTTAAATGGCTGCCATTCACAAACTAAACCACGCGGCGACTTGAAAGTTGACGGTATTGTTGTGAAAGATTATATTTATGAAAAATATAACTTTTTAAATACTAGCAGCGCCATCTCTGGCCTAGGCCAGGTACTTATCATACAGCCCTGGTATTAATGCATCGGGTTGTCGGGAAAATTCGAAGGAATTTTCCATTTGTTGCAGTTTTAATGTTTGCAAACAAAAATCTGCACTATTATTAGTAATGTTTATTTACATGTTATTAATTCATGTGGTATTTGTAATGTTTACTTTTAGATTCGCTTTAATGTACCTTCAGTCAAACTCGGTCGATAACTTGCGTTTACACCACATTATGCTTTTTTATGTAATAAAAAAATATAATTAATAAAAGCTATGATAGCCGCCCTGGGATCTACGCACTGCAGTCCATGAAACAGCAGATAAGTTAAATATTGGCAAATCGACCGTTTCGGAAAATCTCAAAAAATATGAGTACGTCTGCTGATACAGTGTGTTGTCCCTCACGAACTTAGTGAGGGAAATCTGCTAGATTGAATCTCTTCCTGCGATCTTCTACTGAAAATACATTCTAAGGCACCGTTTCTGAAGCGGATGATAACTGGTGATGAAAAGTGGATTATGTACTACAACGTACAACCTAAAGAATTATGGGTTTGCTAGGATCAGCGATTTTAATTAGAGAGAAAGACGGCCTTGATCCGAGGAAAATTATGCTTTGTATGTGGTGGTATTGGTCAGGATATATAGTTTGAGCTTATTCCAACCAACTAAACCATCGATACCTACCTGTACTATTCATAATTACATCGGCTGAAGGTGGTTATTAAAGAAAACCGACTAGAATTAACAAACGGGAAAAGGGTCGTCTTCCATCATGAAAAAATGTTGAGCTTCAATTGGGATTCTTGTGCCAGTACCATATTATACGGATGCAAGCCTAAGTCCAACCTCAAGATTCACGAGGTTGTCATTGGCGAGAGGCATAACTCTTGCAAGCGGCGAGACGTTATCATTTTCGGCTACACTTGCTTGAACGGCGGCTATATTCTTAATACTTCTGACTTTTTTTGTCGTACAGGCATCACACTAACACGGAGAGTAAGCTCAGTTTCAAATTTTCTAATAACACAATCAATAGCCTGTTCAGAAGAACAGCGGCGACGAATACCACGAAGGGCATGTTTGTTGACTAGCACGTGGGGACCGCGACTTTGCGTAATAAAACTGAACAATTTGCAAACGTCCTTCTAACGTAAAACGAATCATGATTTAATTGGAAAACTTTCAGAAAACAATTGACAAGACATGTCGAAAATCGATAAATAAATATGGCCACCATGAGCTGTCAAAGTTCCATCATCCCAAATGGTAGACCCCTTACTCTACTCCCGCGCAAACCAAAAATGCGAGGAGGCATATTTGATCGCTATCTTTGAGATCGCTTCTTAGAAAAATAGAAAGATCCGGGATCCATTAGAAAAATCCGGTTCACGAAAAAAATTATTATGGACCACCAAGTGACTCTAGGGAGTTCAAACTTGTACTGAAGATGAATCAGATAATGACTTGCCACCTCTCCAAAAGGGAAGCCAACAGTATAACCAGATCGAATGCTAGACCGCAAGTTTCATTACTTAAATATTATGTAGGCTGTACCTGAAATCGCCCACAACTGATACGTTGAATGATTGAAAAATTGTTGGCAGAAATACCTTGCATTGGAAGAACTTTAACTTATTAAAGATTACATAAATGTAGGTGAATAAATAATGATTAATACTTCATACTTAATACTTCAATTCTTCATTACTTAATAATGATAAATTTTTACTTACCTGAACGATGAAGAAGTAAGAATATATTATAAGTAACAATGGAGTAAAGTAGACAAAACTACCATATACTATGAGATAACTGACGCTGAGCATGTCTCTAGTAAGGTAATCAGTACCGCATGCAGTCATATTACCTTCAGGAACATATCTAAAAATCAAACAAATAGAAAATATTGATCCAAAACTATGCGATACAATTAAACAGTGGATCAAAAAAGTATGCCACACCCTGCCACAATTGCAACAATTTTGAGATAGTAAAAGTCGACATAAAGGAGAAAAATAAGCTTAAAAATTAAGGATCCAAAAAATATTGTTGCAGTTGTGATTTGTTTGCAAATAAACACATATAAAAAGACAATTCTGGAGGAACATTTAATCTAATGTTTTCAAAATATGTATTATTAAACAAAATCGGATTAAATCACAGTTTTATCAGTCTTCATATGCTTTCTAGGTCGTTTGGATATTTTAAAATGGGAAAACTGGAGAACATTTTCTGCACTTTCATAACCAAGTAGTTAAATTATATTGCAAATAATTGAGTTATCGTAAAATAGGTAATAGAATAGAAATATTTGGAAAAAAATCTAGACAATTGATTTCGCGGTGCATTTCGCAGCGGTTCACCAAAAGGAAAAATGACAAATCCATCAATTAGTTAAAAAGACACCAACCATTTCAGCTTCTAACATGGTAGAAAAGATGGCTTTATCATTCAATGCCCCATTCAATCTTGAAATTGTAATAAATGTTTCATGGTTATAAAATGCATGGTTTCAATTATTACGATAGAGCGTAGCTCTACACTAAAGAAAATAAAATAAAACGAGTTTGCAAAAACTTATTTAAATAAACCAATATTCCAATTTTTGGAAGTATTTTATATTTTTAATAAGTAAGTTTGTAAACATACTATTTTCGATTTCAATGTATGGAGCTTTGTTTGGAGAAAACCGAATACGGAATTTCAATAAAGAAACGTTAAAGCTACTGTGAAACACGATGATGGCAATGTATTGGTTTGGGGTTATATGGATCGGAATGCTGTTGGAAAATTATGCTTCATTGATGATACTGTGAATACGAAAAAAAATATTGATATTTTGAGGCATAATAGCGCTGAAAAACTGGAGCTTAAGGATACGTTTATCTTCCAGCAAGATAACGATCTTAAGCATACTGCCAACAGAACAAAATAATTGATGTTGTTTAATGTTTCTAGGCAATTACAAACACCCTATCAGGTTTCAGATGAATTTCATTTATCAGATCATCGAAAAATGTTAGAAAATATGTTGATTGAGGAATGGGAAAAAATGCACCTGAGAAAACACAGAATCTTGTTTCTTCGATGCAAAGGAGATTACAATCAATAATTGGTTCCAATGGAATGATGGCAAAATATTAAAGTGTTCTAAATATTTAAACAAAACTTTTTTAAAATAATAAAGACAATAAAATTGTTTTTAGAAAGGTATCTCGAGTTTGTTACATTTTACGTACGAAATATTAGGTATGCTAATACTTTTTTGAGCCACTATATATTAGATTTAGGTTAATTGATGATATTTTCCAAATTAGCAATACGTTACTTTCACACACAACGGTCTTCGACGGACGGTAAAAAAACGTTGGACAATTTAAGGCTTTAAATGATTTTTAAAAATATTTTTTAAGCTGGGTCCACACCAATAAAAAATGTATGTCTATGCTGAATTTACTGTGCGAGGAAAATATTTACGACGCAAATTTACCACACAGAGTCAATAAATATTGTGTTGTACGCGTTGTGCGCTCCGCTCCATCGGTGTGTGCAGTGGGATGTTGGTAGGTTGGGAGATATCTGATTAGATTATTTCAACAACCATCAAAAATCGCTGTATATACTTATTTTCTGTAGTTTATATTTTTTTATTTTGATACAAATGCCTCATCAAATAACTCTTTCCTTTCCTTTTTTTTTTGATTAAATTATTCATTATTATAAATGCAACACACTTTTTCTTCAACATAATAATATTCCGGGACATGTTTTGACTACTGCAATCAGTTACTCAATATATTCAGGTATCTTTTTGAAACTGAAAACATTAATTTCACTTCAACAACACGTCCACACTGTGCGCCGCAAATTCCTTTGATGTTTGCGTGAAAACCAAGCAGATGGTATTTGTGCGTGCTGTGCGGCGAACATATTTGTGTGTGACCTTGTGTGTCAGAGTTGTCACGCACGCACAGCACATACAACACGTACAGCCGGCACACCATAAATTTTTATTGATATGGACACAGCTTTAAGCGTAATGCTTTAAAAACAGCATACAGGAGCGTAAGACTCCTAAGAAAAAAAATTTTAAAATATTTTTTTAATAATTTGAAAAAATATTTAAACCTTACGGTCCTTTGCTCTTAACGCATTACACTTTTTTTTTAATTATTATTTAAAGGTCTTAAATAGCCCAATGTTTTTTACAGTTTGTCCAAAATCGTTCTGTGTAAAAGCATCGCTACTGAAGGTGCGTCTCACGAAAAAAAGGAATTTCTCAAAAAAAACACAAATATTTATTCTTTCGGCAAAAATCATTATTTTAATTCAAAATAGTCTCCTTGCGCGCCAATACAACGTTTTGTATGATCAATTAGGTCGTCGAATGAATTTTTGAATTCGGTCAAAGATCTGTTCATCAGGTTGGCGGTCGACGTCTTTTGAATGGCTTCAATGTCGGCAGGAAGCCAAATCAAGTGAGGTATGGTAAATTATTGGTGCTTGAAATGCCATTATTTGTGAAAAAATCAGTAATGAACGTCGAGCAATGGGACGGCGCGTTATCGTGCAACAAGCGCCAGCTGGCTTGTTGACGGTATCGGGAACTGTAGACGACGAATCCGCGACAACAGAGGTTTCAGGCGACCAGGTAGAACGAACTCCTTTCCTCCGAATCATAGAAACAAATCAACATTGTTCTTTGTTTTTTTCCGGCTTTTCTTCGAATTTGGTTAACTCGGGTGCTTCCATTCGGCACTTTGACGCTTGATTTCTGGATCAAATTGAAAACACCACGCTGTACTTGAAGTTCTCTAACCTTTTTTCGACTCTTTAATCAAGTTCTTGTAATGTTGGGTTCGGAGCAATTTTTGGTTGTCAGTTAATTTGTGTGGAATAAAACACACACAAACCTTCCGAAGTTCTAAATGATCGGTCCAAATGCGATGAATTGAATCTTTGGACAGGCTCAATTCCATTTCGTGTGACCATGTGTCACAACGAAGATTTTGGCGGATTTTTTATAAATTCACGCACAATTTGAATGTTACTTTGAGTAACCATGAACTTTTTTGGGCCAGGATGTTCGTTATCCTTGATGTCTTCATGACCTTCTTTGAATTATTTAAACCAGTCGTCGACTCTACCACAGGATAATGAATGTCGAATGAATGTTTCACCAAGTTTAAAACAAAACTTAATACTTGCTCTTTGTTCGATGTTCATTTTTCGACCGATACTTTAAACCCGATTGGCTTCTAATAATCCGAATCTCATGAAATTTTATCAGTACGTCAGTGAAGGATGTTCCTTTCCAACACATATATACATTTGATGTACCCCATCAAAAGATGGCGCTACTCGGAATAGCTATTTTTAAAAAGTTCTCTTTTTTGTGGGACGCACCTTGTTTAATAAGAAAATTAAATTATTAAATATTTAAAATATTTAATAATATTTTTAGTTAATTATTTTTAAATATTTTCAATACCTATTCCATCCAAGTAATGGAGCGATAGTCCAACCAACTGACATGGCCCAAATAATCATAATTCGCAACAAAGCAGTTTTTGTGGTTAGAGGAGTAGCGCTCAAGCCTTTGACAATTACGTTGTATCTATCCAAGGCAATAAACGTCATTGTCCATATGGAGCCGCAGCCAAACAGTGAACCGCACATTCCATAAATTTCGCACATTAAGGGACCTGTAAAATGAAATTAAAAAAAAACAATTATATACTGAGACTACAAGCTTTAATTTTTTTTAACTTGATTAAAAATCTTCAAGTACTTTTAATTGGAGTTCTTGAAAATTGTCATGTACATGTTGCATTAATCCTACTACATAGGTTAGAATCTTTTCTACTAGTAATTATTTCGAAATGATTCGCACTATGGTTCACGATTCCTTTGATGTTGAGTCATGGAAAGTTGGAAGTCATTCAGTATTACTGATGCATTTGTATTTATCAAAGAAGCAATGGACGAAACCAGAGGCTATATCATCATTTTGGACGAATTGTGTAGTAATACCGTTCATTCTGATAAAATTTTTGATTTTAGGTTATAGCTAACAATGGTAACGTACAGTGCCTGAAATGAAAGGAGCAGGTTTTAACAATACGTATGACAGAAGGAGAATTGAATTATTACATAGACAAACAGCATAAGGTTTTCAACAACAAGGAATTGAAAAATCTCGAATCTTCTTCAGAAGAGTATAACGATGAGAAGGAATAACACGTAATAATCAAATAATGAAACACAATATAAAAAACATTCGCACTAAAATTGAATTCTTGGAACCTTTGCAAAATCTATTTGCCGAAATGAAAACACAAAAGTGACAACTTCCAATAATGAAGTTTTTTTGAAAAATCGACAAAACCATAGATGATACTCAACCGCGTTTAACGTTTGCTTTACAGTGAATCAAATTGTCTGTTAAGACTCAGAAAATGAATAAATATGTAAGTTGATGAAATGTTATTTCTCAATTGATTCCAACTAATATGAATAAAAATGTTAAAATTTTATTAACGATCCTGTTTTCATTAGCATATGTTTTCGATGCGTACTATATAATTACTGTGTAAGTTAAATTTATTTCTGTGATAGCGTAAGAATAATTGTTTTTTGATATGTATGTAATTTTAAATATATAAAGTTTTTCTCTGAGTTTTTCTGTGTTAAATGAACATCATAAACTAAAAAATATATTAGGTGTGGTAGTCTTATTATATACAGGGTGCAAAGAAAATAACTCGTAAATTTAACCGACAATT
The DNA here is from genome assembly GCA_031761425.1 of Cosmopolites sordidus. NCBI lineage: Eukaryota > Metazoa > Arthropoda > Insecta > Coleoptera > Curculionidae > Cosmopolites > Cosmopolites sordidus. Next base: position 165,824 of record JARFXV010002243.1, read on the forward strand.
CTTCACATTATTTGTTAAAAAAAATACTTTCAAGAAAAGTCAAAAACGTAATAGTTTCCCAGAAAAAAAATTGCAAAGTTAATCGCCAATCTAAAAGCTATGATAAGAATTATGATTTTAAGCAGATATGTGTAAAATCATATTTCGCAAATAATAATTGGTTATTATTTAAAAAACAAATTACAAATAAACTAATAATCACTGTTAAAACATATAAAAAGGTGAATCACGTCGTATTGACTAATTGAGATGATCCCCACATGAGTATTTTAATTCCATTTAAAACCAAAAATGTATTCTGAACGCGAATATCACTATATTTTCTTATTTACGGAGAAGCTGCTACCAACCAGATTAAAATTTAACAGAACTGTTTCAACGTATTCGGGATAATAGATTAGAATGATACCAGGTTTACATAGACCCAAATAATGGACATTTTAAAAATTTAATTTAATAAAATAATGAATAATGTGTTTCTTAATCTAACATGAATCGTTTAAAATGTGTAATGCTATAAAAAAAATAGTGCTAGTAATTTTAACTTTAACATTAAACTACATTAATGTGCAAGTTTTCATTTTTTTTATCAAATAACAAACCAAATTTGCAAAAACGTATGGCTATAAAAATATTACAATTATTTTCAAATAATACTTGAGATGAAACAAAAAATTAAATTTTTCTAACAATTGGTCACATTACCAATCATAACTTTTCCGCGGAAATAGTTACATTTTGAATATATATTTTAAGGACCTTTTTGTTAATGAAAGTTAACATTATTAATTAACGTTAAAACACTTGTAGTAATGCAATTTAATTTTACAGTAAAATGTATAAATGTGCGATCTTAATTATGAGCGGGATCCATTTCACTTGGAGAAGGATTAAATAATACTTACCTAGAACCCAGGTTTCGTAGTAGCAATTTATAACCATTGGAGGTGACATTGTCACCATCATTAGGAAGTCAGAAAAGGCAAGATTGATAACTAACAAATTTGAGGGAGTTCTAAGTGCCTTTGTACTACTGAATATATAAACCACCTGAAATTAATAAATTATTTATATAATTAAAATATTTATATATACTAATTATTTAAAAATACTTATATTTAATAATATTTAATTGAGATAAGAGCAATATACATAATTGTATTAGGCAGTCAAAAAGTTTGGTGTACTTATGATTTTCTATAGAGTTCGATTAAAAGTAATGTTATAGTTAATATTTATGTGAATCATATATTAGATTTAACTTGAAAAGATTTACCACTAAACACCAAAACACTTTTTTGAACTGCTCGACGCACGTTTCTCTAACCATGTTAGCATAATCAGGAGATGATTTAATCTAATTCTAAAACTAAACTATGTTCTATTTATATGAAAACCATACCTAACGAAGCGTGTAAAAATCATGAACCGTGAAGTGCACTAAGCCTTACATTAATAATTGAAAAAGTTGACTGAAAGGAATCGGTCTTTTATCTCGGTTCATGATTTTCTTACATTTTTCTATTTGAATGCTTTCATATGCATCCAAAGCCCTATTATTATTAACACTTTTAATTAGTCTTAAATTACTAATATCTATACTGTGGTCATGTTCGATTGCATGTTGAGCAACACAAGATTTTTCATATCTCCCATATCTAATGTGGGCAATATGTTCTTTATATCTTGTCAATATGGATCTTTTTGTTTGCCCAATATACCTTCGATCACAGTCTTGACAACTAATTTCGTAAATCCCCGACTTTTCATGGTGCTCTACTTTATCCTTTGGATTACCCAGAACTTCTCTTAATTTATTATATGGTTTGTACACAACCTTAATGTCCACTTTTTTCAAAATTTTGTCTTGTCCTCTTGTCAACTGTTCAAGAACTAGATCTTTTAAATAAAGGCCTCAATTTTGCTTTGCCGGCATCCCGAAGTGCCTTGGAGGATATGGTAGCCGGTGTTGAAACTGGTATTAAACACTTACCGGAGTCTTCCAAGGCTTTCGTCAGCGAGTCATGCAAAAGTAAAATTGCAAAAAATATTTCAAATAAAAATCAAAAAATGCCAAATATTTCTAAGATTGTCAAGCGTCTGCGAGAAAAAGATTGTTTTTATTTAAAAGCTGATAAGGGAAATAAGGTTGTAGTAATGGACAAACCTGATTACTTTGAACACGTTGAAAAAATTAATTCAAGACGATCCTTATAAACGATTACCTAGAAATCCATTGTCAAAAATGATTAACGAAGTTAGAAATACATTTAAATATTGTAACAGCCTTATTTCTCCTTCTCTGAAAAGCAAATTACATGTTTCTAATCCAAAAGTGCCAAGATTGTATGCTCTACCAAAAATTCATAAACCAGGAAAATCAATGAGACCAATTGTATCAGCCATTGATTCTCCAACATACAACTTGGCAAAATGGTTAACAAAGGAATTTGAAAATCTATCAAACCAACTACCTTCCTGTTCTGTGATAAATCCAACCAAATTCATAGAAAAAGTCAAAAATACACATCTACAGGAAGGTGAGGTTTTGGTTTCCTTTGACGTTTCATCGTTGTTTCCGAGTGTCCCGATTGCACATACCTTGAAATACCTAAGGGAGTTACTCGAGTTAAACGGTTTTAATAACAAAATTGTTTCTGAGTACATCTCCTTAACAAGATTATGTATGCAGCAAAATTGTTTTCAGCTTAATAACAGGTTTTATGAACAACAAGAAGGAACGGCAATGGGCAATCCTCTGTCACCGTTCTTAGCAAACTTATTTATGAGTAAATTTGAAATCTACGCAAAAGATGAATTCAGTTAATTTCCGAAGGTATTATTTCCGAGTTAAACGGTTTTAATAACAAAATTGTTTCTGAGTACATCTCCTTAACAAGATTATGTATGCAGCAAAATTGTTTTCAGCTTAATAACAGTTTTTATGAACAACAAGAAGGAACGGCAATGGGCAATCCTCTGTCACCGTTCTTAGCCAACTTATTTATGAGTAAATTTGAAATCTACGCAAAAGATGAATTCAGTTAATTTCCGAAGGTATGGTTAAGATATGTGTATGACATTTTTGCCATTTTCGATTCGAAAAATGAAAAATTAGATGATTTTATTAACAACTTAAATAGTAAATCCGAAAATATAATATTCACGCATGCATTGAAAACAACGATAGTTTACTATTTCTGGATGTGTTAGTCAGTAGAAATAATAAAATAGGTTAGATTTTGATATTTTCAGAAAAACTACCACCACTTCGAGATACATTCCTAACGATTCAAATCATAGCTTTCAAAATAAGATGGCTAGTTTAAATTTTATGGTAAATAGATTAATTAATTTTCCTTTAAATAAAGATAATTATAATAAAGAATTAAAATTAATTAGGGAGGTATCTGAAGTGAATGGTTATAATAAGAACATTATAGATAAACTAATTAGAAAACATAAGTTCAAAAAATTATTGAAAGAATCTTCGACTTTTCAAAAGGATCAGAACATAAACAAATTCATGGTAATACCATTTGATGCCCAGTTGACACGAGGACTAGACAAAATTTTGAAAAAAGTGGACATTAAGGTTGTGTACAAACCATATAATAAATTAAGAGAAGTTCTGGGTAATCCAAAGGATAAAGTAGAGCAGCATGAAAAGTCGGGGATTTACGAAATTGGTTGTCAAGACTGTGATCGAAGGTATATTGGGCAAACAAAAAGATCCATATTGACGAGATATAAAGAACATATTGCCCACATTAGATATGGGAGAAATGAAAAATCTTGTGTTGCCCAACATGCAATCGAACATGACCACAGTATAGATATTAGTAATTTAAGACTAATTAAAAATGTTAATAATAATAGGGCTTTGGATGCATATGAAAGCATTCAAATAGAAAAATTTAAGAAAATCATGAACTGAGATAAAGGACCGATTCCTTTCAGTCAACTTTTTCAATTATTAATGTAAGGCTTAGTACACTTCACGGTTCATGATTTTTATACGCTTCGTTAGGTATGGTTTTCATATAAATAGAACATAGTTTAGTTTTAGAATTAGATTAAATCATCTCCTGATGACGCTAACATGGCTATCGAAACGTGCGTCGAGCAGTTCAAAAAAGTGTTTTGGTGTTTAGTGGTAAATCTCTTCAAGTTTAGTGCATCACACCAAAGGTTCCAATAGAAGAATTGACATATGTAAGATCACAAATAACAAGACAAATATGTATTTGCACTGTCTCATTTGCATTATAACTTTGAAATATGTTACAAAATATCATAAAGGGTGTTACAACAAGAGCACAAGATTTAAATTGCGCTCCATTTTGGCTGTCAAGATTCGGTAGGTCAAGAATTGTTAAACATTACTATCAAAATGGTGAAAGTTTGGTTGCTACAATTTGTAAAGAGCGTCCGATTTTACCCGAAAAAAATATGTTCCAAATTTATCAACTGTGAAAAAAAAATCGAAATATTCGAAGTATTGGTTCAGTTATTGATGTGAAACACACGACATAAGCCCGTAGTTGTCATTCAGAACAAAACATCACGGCAGTTCGTAAGAGTGTGGCAGAGAGTGCAGGGTCCTCGTGCATGTCTGCATCTAAATTCATCTATAAAACGACCATACATTCCGAGACAGTTGGGACAGAGGTCTCGTGAACATAAAGAATCTATGTCTGAACCAGGAAAGTAAGATGAGAGAGCGCTTCATTAATTCAAGCAGCACGCTAATGAAGTTGGTCGTTAACCCCACTGGTTGGTGTGGTTCACCCCGCTGAACCGAGATAACGTGAACCATGTTAATGGTAGAACAACACTTACGGATTGTGTCCGAGAATGGAAACAACAGGCACTGTATGGACAGTATCCAAAGTTATTCGAGGATGATACCATTGATGACGCCATTTTGATAGATTCTCTACTACTCTAGTGTTATTCTACCTCGGAATATCACTAGTGTATATGTTGTAGAGATGGTGCGCTAGTACCGCTCCCTGCGGCACTCCTGCCTCCATCCATCTTCTGGCCGATTTGACTTTACCCATTTTCACAGAGAAACTTCGTTCTCTTAGGTATGAGTCAATCAGCTCAACAATCCACTCCGGGAATCCCATGTCAATCATTTTGTGGATCAGGCCATCGTGCCATACCCTATCGAAAACCCTTTCGACATCGAGTAGGACGATGGCGGTTCCGTGTCTCCTGTCCAGCGTCTCTGTTATGTATTCTGTGACACATAACAGTTGATCTTCGACTGAGTGGTTTTTTCTAAACCCGAACTGTTCGGGCGGAAGGATGCTGTTTTCTTCGAGCACCTTCTCTAATCTCTTTAGAACCACTCTTTCTACGACCTTACTTATTGACGGCAATAAGCTTATCGGCCTGTAGTTTTGGGGAAATTTTTTGTCTTTCCCTGGCTTCGATATCATTCTCACCATTGCGTATTTCCATCTATCCGGGAAATACCGCAGTCTAATGACTGCGTTTGCAATGGCGGTGATGGCGGCAATTCCTTTTCTTGGCAGCTTTTTCAGCATGCGATTGATAACACCATCGCACCCTGGAGCTTTCTTAAGCCGAATCTTCTGGATTATAACCTTGACCTCCTTCGGAGTTGCAAACTCCAGAGGCGGCCTGGGCCCAATCCTCTCGCGGAAGTTCCTTACCGTCCTTTTGACTAACCTCTCGAGGTTTTCGTCATCGTCGTCGTGAGAGTTGATGACACACTCTCTTTCGAGCGCATCCGCCATGGCTTCGGCATTTTCTTCATCTGTGTAGACAAGTCCGTTCCTTCCATGGATCATCCTTACATCTGGATCTCTCTTGAGAGCCCTGTAGACTCCCCATAGTGTGCCGTCCGCGTTATCCAACTCGGTCAAGCGGTCAGTCCACTTCTTTTCTGCGAGGTTCTTCAGTGCCTGTCTCAGGACATTGGTAGATCTGGACAACTCCCTGGCCAGATCCGCCGTCCTATTGGCACGATCAACTCCCTGGCCAGATCCGCCGTCCTATTGGCACGATATCTTCTCTTATTAGATAACGCACCTGCTCCATATTATAAATACTTACCTTCTCCCGTACTTGAATCATCTGATTCAATTATATACTAGAATAGACCAATCACAACAAATCGAACGGTCAATTATAATAGACAGATATTGTCCTAGTTGGAGAAAACCACTAAGTATGAAAACCTGGCATTCCATTTGAAAAACCAGTGGAAACTGCATAAGGTAGAGATAGTGCCTTTCATTATATCCACCGAAGGCCTAATAAGTAAGACCTTCTCAAAAAACTTGAAGAACATTGGTATCTTAAAACCGATTGCCATAGTAGGACAACGTGCAGTACTCTTGCAGACATACATTCGTATGCAGACATTGTTCGTAAAATCTTATGCTAAGCGAGAGGAGCTGAACTGCTTTCTCATTTTTGAATTGTAATATCGGTCAGCCTAGGCTGAGATGCTGAATTCAGAATGAAAATGTAAAAAATTATAGACCAGATCAGAAAAGTTGATAATTGCAATGAAGACTATTTTTCTAAATGAAATTTTCTGGGAAAATGTTTGCCGTTCTACTTGATGTTATTACACTTTTAAGATGTGTTATACGCACTTTTAAATTGGAACGGCTTGGAGTCCTATGTTATTAAATCATGTTATTAAGCAACACTGTGAATATTTAAGGTATATATCAAATATTCAAAGACAATTTACTGAATATTTTGGAAATGGTAAGATTTTTTATGAACATCCAACTCATCAAACCGATTAATTTAGATGACAATAATATTCAAAATGTTTTTTTGGCATTATTATATCTTACACAAAACTAAAGGATACTAAAGAGTGTAGAAAAGTTGCTGTAGTTGTATTTTCCATTTATTAATAAATGTAATACAAAATTTAGTAGATTTACTTACCATACCATTTCCTATAACCGCAATGACACCTAATACTCCAATGACAAAACCAAGGAGACCGTGCCACAATGGATTCAGCGGTGCGTATTGATACCAGTAAGCATCCACCATATGAAGCATATCTGGTGGTACTTTATCGACAACAGTCATATTACCTAAAATAATCACAAAATGACTTAATAAAATTTAATAACTCGCTATAATAAATAAATATTTATACGAGGATTGCTATTTATGTATCCGGAATAATAAATAAAAACAAATATTTATCATTGAAAATGGTTTTTTTTGCATACGTTTGAACCAATTTTCATAGCACTTTTTTCATTCCAATTGAGATATCTCTAAAACATGCATGCAAAACATGCAACATACAACCGCTTCTTCTGGCGTCGAAAATCGTTGACCGCGTAGTTTATTCTTCACGGACGGAAACAAAAAGAAATTATTGGGTGCCAAATCAGGACTCTACGGCAGATGACCCATCAATTCGATGTTTTGACAGGTCAAATATTGAGTTGTTTGGTACGACGTGTCAGAGCTGGCGTTGTTGAAGATTGAGAATGATCCTGCGTCACTGGTTGTTTCTTTTTATTTCTTCAAGGACTTTTGGCAAACAAATGGTTATGTACCATTCAGAATTGACCCTTCTACGATCTAGTGGCACCGTAGCCACGTGCCCATTTATCCCAAAAAACGCTTCTTGCGCGAACAAGTTTTGTTGGCTTTGGCTCATTTTAAAAGACCCATACAGCCGACTACTGTTTACTTTCGGTCTCATACGCATAGATCCAAGTGTAGATATTATACATGGCTTTTAACGTCCAGGATTGTGTTTTTTACATTTCTTTGCACCACTAGACTCGCATCTTTTTTTGACATTTCTTTGCACCAATCGACTTTTGAGCGATTGTCGAATTATGCGGAATCCAACGCGCACAAATCTATTGCAATGCTAAATATTTATGTAAAATCTTGTGTATGGTTGTCATACTAACGCCCAGATATGTTTCAAACTCACGGTATGTTACATGACGATCTTACTTTATCAGTTCGCGCATAGTATCTATGATTTCTGGCACAACAACCGATTTTGGACGACTTTGTTTAAATTCACCCATGAGCGAACAATGGCCACGATTGAATCCACTAAACCACTGATTTTCCAGTGTCTTTAAATAGTGCTTCATCGCCAAAAGTCAAAGTGGGTTGATCGATGCAATGTTGTTGAGATAATCCAGGTCAAAAGTCGTAGTAAACTGTAATAAGTCGTAAAACTTAATTCCATTTTTTGACTGAGATGAACTTTTCAAATCACTAAACAATACAAATAGCGTCCATATGATAAAACGTTTTGTGTACGTATACAATCAACAATGTCAAACTTTACTATGTATATATCAGAGAGAGCCTAGCAACATCATTGTTGCGAATTCCGGATACATAAATAGCAACCCTCGTATGCCTCTTGTTACTTTACAATACTAAACTCAAATAGATTTACCCTTAAACACCGAATCACATTAGCACATGTTAATATAATCTGGAGATGATTCAATCTCATGGTAATTAAATAAAGTAATTTGGTGTTTACTTGTAAATCTCTTCGAGTTTACTGTTTTACACCAAAGACTCCAATGGAAGAATTAAACTTTACAAATGATCAACGTTTTGTAGAATGTTCAATATTAAAATAGGATAAAATTTAAGTAGCCGGTCGCGTTGATGCGGACGGTAAGAGCGGCCTGCAAGGCCTGCCTTGGTTCGATTCCAGCGCTCGGGTGGTTGTTTTTCTTTCTTTCTTCTGACTGTTTACTTCCTAAACGTTTGTGATTGTTTCTAGACAAGAGTGTAAAATCCGACTACGAATTACCCCTCAGTCACGCAAGTTAAAGGCTGGGTAAGGCCGGATGCCTTCTGAGAAATGTTCTACGTTGGTCACTCGCCAGTCGGTAGGTTTCCTGATAGACTTATGGGTAGGCACATAACCAACGGTTTATAGCTCGAGGGGGGTGCTGGCCTGGGTTTGTCGGAAGCTGATGACCGTGGTTCGGAACCCACATTAAGCTGTAGGGCCAGTCGCTCAATAGCCTAGTTGCTGATGCGCCTCTAACCCTAACACTTTACCTTTTTAAATTTAAATAGGGTCTCCCCCTCCCTCGTGCAGGATCAAAGAAAGTTTTATTGATGTTCCAATATGATCCCACATAATTTTATTTCGATATTACCAATAACATACTGTCCTTTAATTTATTGATTATTTGAATATTTTTATTCTGAATCTTTCATTTAACATTAGATCTACATCTGTAGAGCCATACTGTTGAAACAAAACCTTCTACAGCTCAATACTGTCTACAAAAACTTGGCTATTATTTCGCCATATCTGATGGTAACTCCATTGCCAACTTCATCTTAGACAAAATATGGACTAATAAATTCTCCAAACCAGAAATTACATCAAAAGAGCGACGAATGCAGGAGTTTATGCGCAGATTTTTTGTAACCAAATCCTGACGATGAATATGACGATTAACACAATGTACAACGAGTACATTTAGTACTACTTATTTCAAATGCACTATGAATCCCTCCTCCCGTCAGCAGCTTTTCTTGAAAATACTTCATGGTATTAAATATCGATACTGCCTTTGTATCGGTTTCCGAATTTTTAGCAAATAATAACGCTTGACAAATTGTTTCTTTTTTTTATTCCTTTGTTATTTAAGAGCGTTGATTCACCGAGTTACGCGGAAAATTTACAAGTCTAATTGCATAATGATATTTCAACGTCTGTAGCCATTTGATATATCTTTCTTTACACTGAATTACTACTTAGAGGAATTTTTCTGATGATATCTGATAATGAAATATTATATGAAGCACGTAGTCCATCATATTCTTGTTTAGAAGACGATGCAAAAAGATTCGATATAGTTGGCTGTTTTAAATAATTCTTTTCCAATCCTTGAAAATAAGATAAATATTTGCCCTTTAATCAAAATGCATTTTATTCAAATGCTCTTGTAGCTTAGAAGGCTGCATCTCGTAATCCATCATATGCTTGTTTAGAAGACGACGCAAAAAGGTTCAATATAGTTGACTGTTTCAATTTTTTTTTTCCAATCCTTGAAAATAGGATAAATATTTGCCCTTTTATCGAAATGCATCTTATTCAAATGCTCTTGTAGCCTAGAAGGCTTCATGGTTTCATTTGAGTAAACTTTTTGGCAAATTAAACACATAGGTAATGATTGATTTGTAGGAGAGTGTGTAAACCCATATTTTAAATACTCAAGACTATACTGACGGCATTTCTTCTTAGATTCAGACATTTTGAAATATAAAATTTGCCAGGGTTTCAAAATTTAACTTTTCAACAGATTTATAGATAGTGGCTAAATAATAACTAATAATAGCTCATAACTCACTAAACACTTATCACCCACAAATATGGATTATTGACGAAGCACACAAAAATGTTCTCTATATATATATATATATATATATATATATATATATATATATATATATATATATATATATATATATATATATATATATATATATATATATATATATATATATATATATATATATATAATCTGCTGATATGTTCTGAGTGGGCGGATAAATAGATCGATAGAAAATTCTATATTCTAGTGGAAGAAGCAACAAATGCTATAAAATCGATGAAAAACGGCAAGGCTCCAGGAAAGGACAGTGTAACTGTCGAAATGCTAAAAGCTGGTGGTCGGACGTTACATAAAACACTGGCAAAATTATACTCAAAATGCCTCAAAGAACAAAAAGTACCTGACTTATGGAAAAATGCAGAAGTGATCCTTTTACATAAAAAAGGAGCACATGATTTAAAGAACTACCGTCCAATAAGCCTCCTATCAGTAACGTACAAAGTTTTCACTAAGATAATTTCTAAAAGAACATTAAAACAACTGAATGACGCACAACCAAGAGAACAAGCAGGATGCAGAAGTGGATTCAGTACAATGGATCACATCCAGTTTGTACAGCAGGCTATAGAAAGGCACAACGAATACACCATGCCACTGTGCTTGGTGTGCTTTTATCGACTACGAAAAAGCATTTTACTCCATCTCAAAGCATGCAATAATGGATGTACTGCTTAGCCAAGGGGTAGATAAAGCATATATAAACCTATTAGGATCGATATATGATGGATCTATAGCCACAATTCACCTTGATGATCTTGAAGTGGGAATTAATGTAGAACGAGGTGTACGGCAGGGTGACGCAATATCGCCTATTATTTTCGCGGCTGGCCTTGAAAAAGTATTTCGTAAACTGGATATGGAAGATGATGGTGTAAAGATCAATGGTGCAAACTTAAACCATCTTCGATTTGCAGATGATATCGTTCTCCTTTCACAAGACCCAGAGGAGCTGTAAAGACGCATACAAGAACTGCAAAGGGCTGGCGAACCAGTTGGCTTGAAAATAAACCTGAAAAAGAGTCAGGTTATATTCAATAACTTCGCTCAGGGAGAAGAATTTCAGTTTTAGGAAGGAATTTGGAGATTTTGGACAGCTTTACATATATTGGGCAGAGGATTTCAATGGAGGGGAATACCGCTCGGGAAGTGGAACGCCATGTTAAATGTGGCTGGCAGGCATTTGACAGGCAGGCATTTGACAGAAAAGTCTTCGGTGAATGCGTTCTATCCGTTATGACTTACGGAAGTGAAACCTGGACACTCACATCACAATCAATTCAAAAACTTCGGGTAGCATAGAGGTGAATGGAAAGATGTATGTTTGGCATTACAAAACGAGACATAAAATTCTCCGCATGGATCAGGGAACAAACGAAAGTCTGTGACATCATTGGAAGAGTAAAGCGATTGAAATGGAGATGGGCAGGCCATATATCGAGGCGATGGGATGACAGATGGACCAAGGCAATCCTGGAGTGGATACCGCTTAATCGCAAACATCCGCGAAGAAGACCGAAAGCACGATGGATTGATGACATCGTTAAGATAGAGAACCAGAGTGGCAGGGGGAAGCCCAGGACCGTGAAAGTTGGAAACATGCTGAAGAGGCCTTCATCCTGCAGTGGATCGACACGGGCTGATAATGATGATGATGATGATGATGATGATGATGATATATATATATATATATATATATATATATATATATATATATATATATATATATATATATATATATATATATATTGCTGAGCCTATAATGTTCCAGATCTTATACTTAACGCAGATATAGTTAACACACTTCAATTTTCCAAAAAAAAAATCTTTTGCACGTTTTTAATTTGTTGCCTGGGTAAATTGTAATCCAAGCATTTTTATGCAATTTTTTATCACGATTATTTATAGATTATTGGTCATCTTAATTCTTCGTCAACTAAGAAAATCGTGGTAAGTAGGCAAATAAGTCACAAATATATTATCCAAAGAAACTTATAAAGATAATAAGACGTTGTTTTCATCGTGGATACGCCAATCAGTGGCATATTTAGTTGTGATGAAAAAATATTTTACCACAATTCGAAGAATATAAATCAATCCAAGATTGAGATCATAAGATTGAGATCATAATCCAAGAATATAAATCACCTAGGGTAGTCAGACTTGGGTAATAGCAGGTATTATCAACTCCAAGTCACCTGTTGTGTTATTAGTTCTCAATTAATAAATTACGATATTATGGCGTAAATGACATGAGTTTAATATGAATATTCTAATTTTTTCCAGTTATCAAAACGCAATTTTTGTTTCCCATAGGTTTATAACTAACAATTTAGAGCTTCAGAAACAGTGTTTGCTAACTTTTCTAAAAATCATATTTATATAGCTTAATAAGGTATCATACCTCCAAACACTGAAGTTCTTTGGGCAGCAGCCCATGCGGCAAAATGTGGTTCTCCAATCACAGACATGATGACCTGAGACCTCCCACAGACCTGAGATTTCTGTAAATAAAAGGAATACAATATAGGGATATATGATAACATTGGGTTGATGTAAAATTTCGTCCCGGTTTTAACACAACAAAGTTTGGCAAAACGGAAATGTTATTCACTTGTAAACATGTAAAGGTTTGATGTTGTTTGACAGAAAGGATTTCAGCGAGTGCTTGATTGATTGCGTTTCTTAATTTTCTTAGCTTTTAGCTCTTTTAGCTCTTAGCTTACCGGTGAGGATGCCGTTAACGATTCCACGTGCCGTAAGTTTAAAAACTTTCGTGAAAACAATTTTAATCTTACTGTGGCGCCACGTTCAGAACGACGATTGAGGCTGACTTTTTTTATTCTCTAATTCTGTCATATAAACATTCAAAATCGTGACTAAAATCTATCTAACAATATTTTTCTATTATCTAAACTAAAAACCTATCTTTATCTTAGTCTGTTTGATAGATACATGTCCAGGGACGTGCTCCACAGTACACTAATAACTTTTTTCATGTGATTGTTATACAAACAGAATAAATTCTAGGCGCTTTTCATTGCCACTGCACTAATTCGAACGGTTTTAGTCCCTTCAATCGCCGAATAATCCGTTGTTGTCGAGTAGCGAGATCACTTCGACATTTTCACGGCTTTCCAGCTTTTTCTTGTGTTTGCTTGCAAACCCCTTGATTTTATCTTTGACCATAAGTACTTCCAGGTCTCCATAGATGTCTTCATTTCAGATGTACCACGGGGCATTGACAATACGATTATGATACGATTTCAGCTATCCACCATGCTTTAGGGGCGATTTCCAAAAATGGATACCAGTTGTGGTTAAAGGAAAATTAACACCGCTTCTAGCATTATATTGCCTAATAAGAAGTTTATTTTGAATAAAACATAACAAACTATATAAAAAAATAAATGTCCTTGCACATCGGTGCATCCTAATAAAAAAATCAGAATAAGAATGTTTAAAAAGATGGAGAAAAGGCAAAAGAAAGACCAAACACATGATAATGACAATTACAAACAACATAATAACGAGTGAGCTGAGAATAGCAAGTAATTGGGATGATATTTATACGTTTAAAAGTAATGGTAAGAATTGTAAAAGGAAAGCAAAAATATGCAACCTTGAAACCATTACTAAAATCAACATTGGTGTCTAGAAAATACTAAAATAAGGATATACAGGACAATCTTAAGGCCAACAGTAACGTTGCGTGGGAATTAAAACAATATGAGAGAGGCCTATTAGACAAATGGGAGAGAAATATACTGAGATATATTTATGGTAGGACAAGAAAAGAAGATTAAAAAGGAAAACAAACAAAGCAATAGAAGAACTATACAAGAAAAAAAAATGGTGCCTAGGATTTTAGAACTGATTTTAGTTATATGAGGGATTTCAGCTAAATCTAAATATAAAATCATTTTTCTCTCTCTGTTCTTTTTTAGATATATCCTCTTATCTATTAACGTTTTTTTTTAATAATATAATATTATTGTATAAGTATGTGTGTTAAAATTAAAGTTAAAATTATTATACAAGAATTGATGCCGGTATATTTACCCTAATGTTAGTCTGCCGTTGAGTTAGTTCCAGGAAAATCTACTAGATGGCATAAGAATTGCCTTTTCGATAACTGAAGTGACCTTCAACGCATAAACTATAGTTGAGTTAGTTTGTGACTTCTAGCCGTGTGGGGTAGATCGAAGTTGGCCTCGCGTGATATTTGTGTTTACGAAATAGTTGTTATAAAGTTAGTCTAAAACGTACTGTGTTGTAGATTGTTGTATTTGTGTTTTTGAATAGAAATAAAATGAGTTCAAGTAGAAGAAGTTGTGTAAATCATCCTGATGTAAAGGAAAAGGAAAGGATTTACGGTTAGAGACGCAACAGCAACTACAAGACTATTTAACAACTGGATCTATAGCTTAACGTGGGTTCCGAACCGGTCATCAGCCACCGACAACCCAGACCAACACCCCCCTCAGGCTATCAACCCTTGATTATGTGCTTACCCATAAGTCTATCAGGAAGCCTACCGACTGGCGAATGACCAACGTAGAACACTTCTCAGAAGGCATCCGGCCTTACCCAGCGTTTAACGGGCATGACTGAGCCTAGAAACACTTTTGCCTAGAAACAATCACAAATATTTAGGAAGTAAACAGACAGAAGAATGAAAGAAAAACAACCATCCGAGTGCTGGAATCGAACCAACTACCGCTCCAATACGGTTTCGGCACAGCAGCGGCAGGCTGCTGCTCTTACGGTTTGCACCAACGCGACCGGCTCATCGTGATGTGTTTTGCTACAAATGTGGAGAATACACGTTAAAAGAAAACAGAAAAATTGTTAGTAACTTTGTAAAGAGAGCTTATCTTGAATACTTTGATGCTAGGCTTGGTGATTAGGATAAAACCTCGGTACCGCATCTGGTCTATAAAACATTTACAATTTTATCTTAGATATTTACGAACTACCAGGAAAAGAAAAAGTATAAAATTTGGTGTACCAATGGTTTGGAGAGAACCCTAAAACCACTTCGATGACTGGTATTTATATTTGGTAAATATTACTCGAATCAAGCGAATCAACCGTAGCAAGTGGACTTATCCTGATTTAGCTCGTAGTGTTTGACCAACTATCAAAGCTCTGTAAGGACGAGTATTGTCTTTCATCAATAATTTTTTCCTCCATCTTTATATATAATAATATTTGTATAATATAATTATAAAAATTCCGTGTTTAGTTTTTTTATTTAATCCATGGATTTAACGTAAAATAGGGTAACGTATATTTTACCAAAATATATCTAAATTATTAAAGTAAAAGAACTAAAATTTGAGCTCTTAGACAAAAATGAATACCATACTTGAATTCAGGGCATCAAAGTCGTATGAAATCAGCTCCAAATACCCCGGCACCAAAACAACTGTTGACCTGTGTTATCTATACACAGTAAAATTAAATAAGTAGTTGGGATATGTAGATTGCAAGGGGAGAAAATGACAAAGATGATTCTGTACAGAAAACCAATATTATTCATCATTTTTCGACATAGTCTCCTCGCATTCGCTCTACACATATTTTCCAACAACTTGGAAGCTTGTGAATTTCTTGCACGTAGAAACTTTGAGTTTGAGTCATCAGCCAATTATGCACGAAGTCCTCAACATCTTTATCGTTGTCGAAACGTACCCCTCCAAGTGCATCTTTCAAGGGCACAAACAAGAAATAATCACAGGGTAACAAACCTGCGATGTATGGAGGGTGTCCAAGGGTTTCCCAATGCATATTCTTTAATTTTCCTTCGCTAAAATCGCTGTGTGTTGCCTGGAGTTGTCATGGAGAAGGGTGACGTCTCTAATGGGGAAACCGCGACTTGTGCTCCGGTGAGCGAATTTTGTTGCCTTCAACAGCTGGCAGTAGTAGACAGCATTAACCGTTCGTCGATCATGTAGAAAATCAATCAGCAAAATTCCCTTCTAGTCGACAAGCCGGCTGAGAGAACATTGCCGGTTGAGAGACGGGTTTTGGCCTTTACAGGGCAGGTTTCGTCTTTCCTTTGTCATTCCTTACTCACCATTTTTGATTCAGGAGTGTAATAATGCACCCACGTTTCATCACATGTCACGATACGCCGAAATCGATTCAGAAATCTCTCACTGATTTGCAATCGCAGGTTTTTTTGATCTTCCGTAAACAACTTCGGAACTGCACCAATGTTGTCAGCAGTGACACTTGACCTGGAATGTCGATAATGACTTACATTTACCACACTTTCTCGTCCACTCTTAAACTTCTTGGCCCAATCAAACACTTAGGTTTAGACAAGATATCGTCCCCATTCTAAACCCTCAACCGAGTTAATATTTCGGATGGTTTAACGCTTTCCTTGGTTAAAAACTTTATTATAATCCGTTGCGCAACGGACGGTGGAACCTGTTGCTCACTTATGGCTGTACTGAAAGAACTGAGTGAAATAGCTCACCCAGCGTTTCCCACACTCCTAATACATTCCACTGCAATAACTTACACTGAGAGCCCACTCCTGATTGGCTGAGAAAAGTAATTATAAAATTTCGGTTTATATTTGATTCACCCTCGTACTAGGCCTATATGGTCTGTAAAGCACATAAATAAATAAATAAATCAGTCACCTTTCCTTTGAATGGACCGTGTTCGTAATTTTTGTTTATTACAAATAGGTATAATAATAAATTCATTATATAACTACTAATATTTATAACTTAAATTTTTTTTATAATTTTTACTCCATGGCATGTAATTTATCTGTTTATTTATTTAATTTTTCTGGACTTACATGTTTTCTTATGGATTCATATTTATTAAATTAAGCAAATTCATTTTGGGGAGTTAGTAAGGAATCCCTATGTCTTAAATCAATTACCTGAAACATCTAAGGACAGAAGTGAAAAAAGAGACAAGATAATCATGTTTTCGAAACGTGATATGTCGTAAAACTCAGGATGTTTAATTTGTCAATTGTTTAAAATGTCTAGACAATGTACACGTTAAAGTTGAAATAAAAAGTCAATAATGTACACTAACCAGTTCGGTTTGATGACTTAACTTATAAGGAAAAATACGCAAGACAAATTTAACAAATTGATTTTTCTCATTTATGTCTTTATTAAAGGAGAACAATGTAATAAAATTGATGAGCAATTCTCTAAATCTCTGTGGTGTCTATAATCATTCTAACAATTCCATCTAAGTTCATGGTTAGATATAATAATATAATCATATAGATAACATAAAACAATCTGAGAGAAACCTATTGGACAGATGGAAGAGAAAGACATTGTGACATCTATTTATACTAGGACAAGAACAAACGGTTGGAAAAGGAAAACAAACAAAGAAATAGAAGAATAATATAAAAAACATATATATATATATATATATATATATATATATATATATATATATATATATATATATATATATATATATATATATATATATATATATATATATATATATAAATACTAAAAAAGAAATAAGTGGTTGGGATACGTAAAAAGATTGCAAGAGGAGGACAAGGATGGCTCTGTACTGAAAAGCAATAGGCAAAAAAAGAAAAAGATGATCACGAAAAAGATAGATAAAGTAAATGTAAGAGATTTGAGAGGGATTTGAATTAGACACTAGATGGTCAGAGTAACAAATCGAGAAGAATGAAGGGGAATTGTAATTAAATACTTACGAAAGTTTATGTAATAGTTATGTAAAAATAAGTTAATAAAATTTGTTTTATGTACTAGACCTCTAAGGTATGTGTTACATACATTTAGTTATACACATTTCTTTTGAAAGGACTCTTCGCAATTTTTGCTTATTACAAATATGTATAATAATGTAATAAAAATAAAATTTATTATATAATATAATTACTAATATTTATAACAGAAAAAATATTATTATTTTTACTCCATGGCATGTAATTTATCAGTCTTTTTATTTCATTTCTCTTGCCTTACATAATTTTTGTGGATTCCTATTTATTAAATTAAGCAAATTCATTTTAAGGAGTTAATAAAGAATCCCTACGTCTTAAATCAATTACCTGAAACATCTGAGGTCAGAAGTGAAAAAAGAGACAAGATATTTTTCGTTTTTCGAAACATGATATGTCGTAAAACTCAGAACGTTTAATTTGTCAATGTTTTAAAATGTCTAGGCAATGTACAGGTTAAAGTTGAAATAGAAAGTTAATAATGTGCACTAACCAATGCGGTTTGCTGACTTAACTTATAAGGGAAAATACGCAAGACAAATTGAACAAATTGATTTTTCTCATTTATGTCTTTATTAAAGGAGAACAATGTAATAAAATTGATGAGCAATTCTCTAAATCTCTGTGGTGTCTATAATCATTCTAACAATTCCATCTAAGTTCATGGTTAGATATAATAATATAATCATATAGATAACATAAAACAATCTGAGAGAAACCTATTGGACAGATGGAAGAGAAAGACATTGTGACATCTACTTATGCTAGGACAAGAACAAACGGTTGGAAAAGGAAAACAAACAAAGAAATAGAAGAATAATATAAAAAACATAAATATATATATATATATATATATATATATATATATATATATATATATATATATATATATATATATATATATATAAATACTAAAAAAGAATTAAGTGGTTGGGATACGTAGAAAGATTGCAAGAGGAGGACAAGGATGGCTCTGTACTGAAAAGCAATAGGCAAAAAAGAAAAAGATGATCACGAAAAAGATAAATAAAGTAAATGTAAGAGATTTGAGAGGGATTTGAATTAGACACTAGATGGTCAAACAAATCGAGAAGAATGAAGGGGAATTGTAATTAAATACTTACGAAAGTTTATGTAATAGTTATGTAAAAATAAGTTAATAAAATTTGTTTTATGTACTAGACCTCTAAGGTATGTGTTACATACATTTAGTTATACACATTTCTTTTGAAAGGACTCTTCGCAATTTTTGCTTATTACAAATATGTATAATAATGTAATAAAAATAAAATTTATTATATAATATAATTACTAATATTTATAACAGAAAAAAAATTATTATTTTTACTCCGTGGCATGTAATTTATCAGTCGTTTTATTTCATTTCTCTTGCCTTACATAATTTTTATGGATTCCTATTTATTAAATTAAGCAAATTCATTTTAAGGAGTTAATAAAGAATCCCTACGTCTTAAATCAATTACCTGAAACATCTGAGGTCAGAAGTGAAAAAAGAGACAAGATATTTTTCGTTTTTCGAAACATGATATGTCGTAAAACTCAGAACGTTTAATTTGTCAATGTTTTAAAATGTCTAGGCAATGTACAGGTTAAAGTTGAAATAGAAAGTTAATAATGTGCACTAACCAATGCGGTTTGCTGACTTAACTTATAAGGGAAAATACGCAAAACAAATTGAACAAATTGATTTTTCTCATTTATGTCTTTATTAAAGGAGAACAATGTAATAAAATTGATGAGCAATTCTCTAAATCTCTGTGGTATCTATAATTATTCTAACAAGTTCCTGTTTAGATATAATAATATAATAATATAGATAATATAGCTAAAAGTAAGCGATTAAAGTGTGGTAAAAAAATCACTGGATGTCGTGTTAAAAACACACCATTAACTGGATACAAAGAAATCGTGGAAGAAAAATTGGTTTTTTCATATTTTAAAATATTTGCTGTGTACACAGGGTCTCAAGAAAAATGTATACACACTTTATTTTCTTATAACTTTGTCATACTGCATTCTTTTGCAGACTGATACAATTAAAAAAACGAGTGCCACCAGACTTACATTTTAGCAACGGAAATGTATCCTGAAGTGTTACTGGAAATACGAAAATGCGATAGAAGTCCAAAGATAGTTCAGGCAAAAATTTCAGTTTTAAGTTCAATTAACCGCCACAACTGAACTTACTGAACACCTGAGAATGCACACTTTACTGAAGAACATCATGTTAATTTGCCAAGAGTCATAAAGTGGTGTAGTCATAAAGTTAAGGATTAATTGGACGGTTCTTTTTTGACGGTACTGTAACTGGTCCTGCTTAACTTAATTTGTTACAAGAGGCAGTGATCCCACGCATTTGAGGGCGAGTATTTTTATTTTCAAAAAGATGGTGCACCTCCACATTATTACCATGACGTAAGGGTTTATTTTGACGAGACTCTACCAAACAGATGGATTAGATGAAGAGGTTTGGTTGAATACCCCACACGTTCACCTGACCTTACACCGCTCAATTTATTTTTATGGAGTTACATTAAAGACAAGGTCTATAAGACAAAACTTGTAAAAGTCAATGAATTAGGAGTCGCTATTGAAAGAAAATGCCAACAAATGCTAATAGAAATGATTCTCGATGTTTCCGATTTGATTGCTTCTCGTTATCAGCAATACCTGGATCACGACGGCATGGAATTTTCAAACCTGGCGTTAGTCAAAATAAAGGCTGTTCCTTTTGTAAGAGTTTATAATGTTATTTCCAGTGGCGGCTCGTGGGTTTTTAAAGTGGTAGGTAGTAGAAGAAAATAGTGCTGCTGAAGATTTTTTTTGCTTTCCCCTTCCTCCTTTATACATTTCGTGCTATTGAAACTCTATGCAGGAGATGAACCACGAAAACGAGTTAAAGAAATGAAACTAAACGAAAATAAAACATGGTGTTTTATTCTGAAAAAATGTTTACTGTGATAAATGCTGGAGGGGCGGCGTCCCAACGCCCTCCCTCATGAGCCGCCATTGGTTATTTCGCATTTCGCGTTTGTCGCAAACGCCAATTAATATTGGCAGGTTAGGTTAAGAAAAGAAGAAGAAGAAGATTAAGTGTTTAGTAGTTGTAGACGCTTTAAGAAAAAAATTTTTGTTTTTTTTGCAAATCAGCTTTTTTTTCAATTTATGAGGCCATCCTTACAACTTCAGAAGTGGGATTAAGGATTTGTTTAGGAGTTAACGATCATTTAGAAGTGAAGGTTAAAATTTTGACGTTAAAGCTACACACTGTTATTCGAAAAATGGCTTCTGAAAACGATTCCGCTCAAACGGAAGGTGTGATTAGTGAGGAAGACTTTGAAAAAATTATAAACTCTACTAGTAGTAGTGCCAGTGGAAATCCTCAATTTATGAATTTAGTAGTCACACTGTTGCTGCAAAATACACAGATGCTGCTGATGAGTCAGCTTCACCAAAACAAAAAGTTATTGCCTAAGTTCTTATGTTATAAGGAAACGTTTCCCAAATGATCATTATTTATTTCCGATGTGGAAAGGTTTCAAATTACCCAAAAATCAAAAGGCATTTTTGATATAGGTAGCCTGAGATTGTGGACTTGATCATACTAAAAAAAGGGAATCTGTATACGTATCTCTACTTTTCATTATTTAACCTATTTGTGTAATTCTTTCAGTGTTACGATTACAATGTTTTTTTGACTGTTTAACCTTTAGTTAAGAAATTATTGTATCATTTATGATATATCTTTTCAAAAAACTCTTGTTTTATACTATCACTTATGTACTCATTATGTTATATATTATGTCTGATTTCTAGTTATTAGATTTATGAGAGGTATTATGAACACCTTCAGGTGAACTTATTTTATGCAAGAAATTACTACTTTATCCTGTAAACACACATTTTTAAATAGGTATTTATGTTACGTGTGATTAAGAGTATGTACTTTTATTTAGACTGAGCTGAGCGAGGGTGCTCTTGGTGTCAGGAATAGCCGAGTTGTAAGATCCTTATACTTTAGTTTTTTTTGAAACCATAAAGTAATCTGTATGAAAATAAATACTGCTTTTAAAACCAGTCAACGTATGAATACGTTTTTTGGGATACCCTGTATAATGATAAAATACGTAGAGTGAGAGTACAAGGAAATTAAATAAATTTAAAATATGCGAAATTATTATTTTCCGAGAGGGAGGTTTTAAATTTTGAGATATGGCCAATTGCAATAACAGAAATCAGACTGCTGTAAATAGATTTTATTTTGCGCAGTTTGCGTTTATCATGATTCGTAATTTGATTCTGTTTAAGTGAACATTATGACCTAATAAAAATCGAACGGCGGCCTAGAGAAAGACAACGACCTCAGCTTAATCTTAAGCGGAATGTACACCAAACAGTAGCCGTTATTTGGGTGCTGTGATTATGAAAGTAGGAAGTAGGAAAAAGAAACCCCACATATTATATAGTTTTGCTTTTTGATATGTTTATATCTAGATATGTAGACGTTTATTTTTCTTGATATTGATACATTTGATTCATATTAGATTGGAAGTTTATGGGTCATGATCTGTACCAGTTCTTATAATGTTTGTTTCCTCCACATGTCAACAATTATCATCCTCATCATCATCATTACTTATTCTTCTAAGTATCTCCGAATGTAGGTCTGTTCCAGTTCTATCCATATTTGTCTGTCCTGTGCTGTTTTTTCTATGCCAATTCACCGTGTCTATCGTGTAATCCACCCATCTCATTTGTGGCCATCCTCTGCTTTTTTTTAACCTTCATATAGATGCCAGTTTTGGATGACATGATTCCACCTCTTGTCTGAGAGCATTTGGTTGTGTCCTGCAAATTTCTATTGTCTAAGTCTGACACCATATTCTACTATGTCTATAACTTTGGTCGTTTGTCGTATCCACGTATATTTTTGTATTGTATATCGTAGATTTTTATTTAGCATTTTTCGCTCCATAGTTCTGTGTGTCTTCATCAGTTTGTCAAAGTTGGACTTAATGAAGGTCCAAGTCTGAGCTCCATATGTCAACACTGGGAGAATGCATGAGCTGAATGTTTTCATTTTAAGTCCAACCTTCTTGTCCTTTAGGATGAAAGAGATTTTGCTGAATGATGCCCAACTCATTCGAATTTCTCTTTTCATTTCGGTTGTTTGGTTCTCTTAATTCAGTTTAATTGATTGACCCAGGTATATATATATATATATATATATATATATATATATATATATATATATATATATATATATATATATATATATATATATATATATATATATCGTTCCCCGGTTCCAGTTGGGTACCATCCACACTGACATGCCTATGAGACTCTGCGTTGTTCTCATTCAACTCATGAAACATTTTTTGAATATACTATTATGATATCGTTCGCAAATCTCAGATGTTTTAAACGTTTGCCATTTATATTAATTTCCATATCTTCAAGGTTTAGTTCCTTAAAAATATCTTCTAAGGTCAACGTGAATAGCTTTGGAAACTGTGTGTAACCTTGTCTTACCCCCTATTAACCTTAATAGGTTTGGGATGAGTACAAATGCACACTCATGTGCATTTGTACTGTCATTTCGGATTTTCTGTTAATATTTTGTATCAATATTGAGCTCTATCCTCTATTACCCAGAACACCAGAACACAATACTGTCCAAAGTTGTTTCGTAGTCCACAAATGCAGAATAGTGGGGGAGATTGTATTCATTGAGCTTATTTATCAATATTTTAAGGATTAGTAGGTGGTCCGTGGTACTGTACCCTCGATGGAATCCCGCTTGCTCAACTGGCTGGTAATTGTCAAACTTATTGGAGAGTCTGTTTGTTATTACTTTGGTGAGGTGTATATGTCGGGTGTAATCTCATATAGCTCGTTTTCGATTATCAAATGGCGACATAAAAAATCACCGCCATCACGAAGAAACAACACGGCCTATTCGCCTGAAAAATTTGTGTGCAAACAATTGCTCTTATTATTCATGCAGTTAGATCATGGCCTATATAAAACCTTGCCTGCTTCATAAATCCCTTAAAAAGTATCAATGGCTTTATTCCAGGTGGATGAACAAGATCAAACTTATATCATAAGCAATTATAAGCAACTTATAATCCAAATGATTGAGAAATTCTAGGTGTATCATGTACAAGCTATATTTTGCGCTCTAAATTACTCTACAGTGTTTGATACCATAAAGTAGAATCATCTTTGGATTGTACTTCAAGAAGTACAATTACTTATTTTTTCTTATAAGATCATTTTACATTAATAACAACGCTTTTGTCCGAGTCGACGATGATTGATGAGATGCTAACCAATTTCAGATAAGGAAAGGAGTCTATCAAGAATGTGTCCTTGAAGAACCAGATTTTAAACTGAACGGATTGAAATGCTTATGGTTATTGACAGGTATTAATTTTACAGATACAGATAATTTTACAGGTTTCACAGATACCTGATATTTTCTGTAAAACTGAGGTCATCTATTTCGGTGCACGGATAGCAAACTCCCAAAGTGAAGTGAAAAAGTTAATTGAGATGGCCAAGTTTGCATTAGCAGGGCACAGAAAGATCTGGAAAGACTACAGTACTTCGATGCTTTATACTAAACTATGTGGAGTGCATACAATTATATTTCCCATCAGTACGTAGGGGTCCCGACTACTAAATGTCACTTGCTGCTAATGTCGAAAGTCGTAGTAAATCATCGCACGAAAATTATCAGTAAAATACCATTTTTTCACCGCGATGAACTTTTCAAGTCACTAAACAACACAAATTGCGTACGTCTCACAAAATGTTCTGAGTGCGTATACACTCAACAATGTCAAACTTTACGATATAAATGTTATATGGCGCCTAGCAACACCGTTGTTGCCAGTTCTGGATACATAAATAGCAACCATCATGTTTAGTGTGATTCTTGTCAACTTTTGAAAAATAATAGGTGAACCACATAAGAATGCAAGAGCAGTATGGATGATGTATGGATGAGTTTCAGCTTAGATATTGAATACTTTATAAGTTTGAAAGCATAACAATGGCACTAATCTCACAAATACAATTAATGTTTTTTCTCCTGGTACTTTGAATATCAGAAAATGTCAATGTTGCTATAAACATGTATGATTAATGGTTTCCACAGGATAAAATCTGGAATACCTGTTGTTGGCTGATACTAAAGCTGATCCCCCAATAACTCATCCAGGAATCAAACACAAAGCTTAAAATCCATGGTCCACATTACAACGATGTTTTAAACAACTGACCAAAACTTGAAGAGATTTACCACTAAACACCAAAACGCTTTTTTGAACTGCTCGACGCACGTTTCGCTAACCATGTTGAATTGATCTACGATGGCTACATGGTCAGCGGAACTAAATCTTTATCGTAAGTACATTACTAAAATTATGCTTATTGGAGCAGATGTTTGGTTTCTTAAGTCATGCCAGACTAATAAAATATTTTTCCCAATTCCCAATTTTATTAAAGTTAATATTTCAAAATCTTCCAAAATATGTAACAAAATAACTAATTTTGCAAAACAGAAATAGCTTGACTTAGAAATCAATCATTTGTACAGTAAAAGGAGTATGCTTGAAATTCAGGCGTACAATCTTTACAAGAAATTAACATTTAAATTAAGTAATGTAGAACATGAATGTTGGTGCAATTTTCAAAGGAATATCTTCACAGTAGTAAATAGTAAATTTATTAAAAAAATGTCATCTTTAAATAAAAAAAATTAAAAAACTCAAAATTGAGCAGTCGAAAGAACATATTTCAGAAAAGACCATCAACATAGTAGAAAATCTTTCAACTCAGACGTTCGACAATCCAGAACTAGATCTTTTAAATAAAGGACTCAATTTTGCTTTGCCGACATTCCGCAGTGCTTTGGAGGATATGGTAGCCGGTATTGAAACTGGTATTAAACACTTACCGGAGTATTCCAAGGCTTTCGTCAGAGAGTTATGTAAAAGCAAAATTGCAAAAAATATTTCAAATAAAAATCAAAAAATGCCAAATATTTCTAAAATTGTCAAGCGTCTGCGAGAGAAGGATTATTTTTATTTAAAAGCTGATAAGGGAAATAAGGTTGTAGTAATGGACAAACCTGATTACTTTGAACGCGTTGAAAAATTAATTCAAGACGGTCCTTATAAACGATTACCTAGGAATTCATTGTCAAAAATGATTAACGAAGTTAGATATACATTGAAATCTTGTAACACCTTTATTTCTCCTTCTCTAAAAAGCAAATTACATGTTTCTAATCCAAAAGTGCCAAGGTTGTATGCTCTACCAAAAATTCATAAACCAGGAAAATCAATGAGACCAATTGTATCAGCCATTGATTCTCCAACATACAACTTGGCAAAGTGTTTAACAAAGGAATTTGAAAATCTACCAAACCAACTACCTTCCTGTTCTGTGATAAATTCAACCAACTTCATAGAAAAAGTCAAAAATACACATCTACAGGAAGGTGAGGTTTTGGTTTCCTTTGAAGTTTCAACGTTGTTTCCCGATTCTACATACCTTGAAATACCTGAGGGAGTTACTGGAGTTAAACGGTTTTAATAACAAGAGTGTTTCTGAGTACATCTCCTTAACAAGATTATGTATGAAGCAAAATTGTTTTCAGCTTAATAACAGGTTTTATGAACAACAAGAAGGAACGGCAATGGGCAATCCTCTGTCACCGTTCTTAGCCAACTTATTTATGAGTAAATTTGAAACCGAGGCAAAATATGAATTCAGTTACTTTCCGAAGGTATGGTTAAGATATGTAGATGACATTTTTGCTATTTTCGATTCGAAAAATAAAAATGTATATTATTTTATTAAGAACCTAAATAGTAAATCCCAAAATATAATATTCACGCATGAACTCGAAAACAACGATAGTTTACCATTTCTGGATGTGTTAGTCAGTAGAAATAATAAAAATAGGTTAGATTTTGATATTTTCAGAAAAACCACCACCACTTCGAGATACATTCCTAATGATTCAAATCATAGTTTCCAAAATAAGATGGCTAGTTTAAATTTTATGGTAAATAGATTAATTAATTTTCCTTTAAATAAAGATAATTATAACAAAGAATTAACATTAATTAGGGAGGTATCTGAAGTGAATGGTTATAATAAGAACATTGTAGACAAACTAATTAGAAAACATAAGTTCAGAAAATTATTGAAAGAATCTTCGACTTTTCAAAAGGATCAGAACCGAAAGAAATTCATGGTAATACCATTTGATGCCCAATTAACAAGAGGACTAGACAAAATTTTGACAAAAGTGGACATTAAGGTTGTGTACAAACCATATAATAAATTAAGAGAAGTTCTGGGTAATCCAAAGGATAAAGTAGAGCAACATGAAAAGTCGGGGATTTACGAAATTAGCTGTCAAGACTGTGATCGAGGGTATATTGGGCAAACAAAAAGATCCATATTGACAAGATATAAAGAACATATTGCCCACATTAGATATGGGAGAAATGAAAAATCTTGTGTTGCCCAACATGCAATCGAACATGACCACAGTATAGATATTAGTAATTTAAGACTAATTAAAAGTGTTAATAATAATAGGGCTTTGGATGCATATGAAAGCATTCAAATAGAAAAATGTAAGAAAATCATGAACCGAGATAAAGGACCGATTCCTTTCAGTCAACTTTTTCAATTATTAATGTAAGGCTTAGTACACTTCACGGTTCATGATTTTTACAGGCTTCGTTAGGTATGGTTTTCATATAAATAGAACATATCTTAGTTTTAGAATTAGATTAAATCATCTCCTGATAATGCTAACATGGTTAGCGAAACGTGCGTCGAGCAGTGCAAAAAAGCGTTTTGGTGTTTAGTGGTAAATCTCTTCAAGTTTAGTATTTCACACCAAAGGTTCCAACAGAAGAATTGAAGTGACCAAAGTAAAAATGAAGGAATGTGGGTGCCACATCAACTTAGAGTTAAAAACAATATTCAACAGATTGTAACTTGACATAAAAAATCGACGTTATACAGCAAACCACATAAAAAAAACAATGCTTGGCACCAGGACAATCAACTTTGCCCGCTCCAAAACCAGGTGTTCACCCTAGAACTGCGTTACTGTCACTATGGTTGAATTTTGAAGGAATTATTTACTATGAGGTTCTGAATCCCAATGAAACCATAATGCTAAATATCATTGTGTTTGATAGCCTAAACATGACTTTGATTCAGAAGCGTTCAAAAATGATTAACTGAAAAACTGTTATTGTGCAGGATGATAATGCATGACCTCATAGTGCTGAAAACACCAAAAAAAAAAATCAAAACATTAGACTGGGAAGTACTTCCCTAGTCTCGTGGTATTGTAATGTCAAATGACCTTCTTTTCAAATAAGTGGATTTTGATTTTTGGTCAAAATTTGGTCTTCAAAATCACGCTCATCATAAAAGCTAATAGAAAATTTATCACGGTGATGGGCAAAGATTGTTAATAACGATGGAGATTGTATAATAGATTAAATCCTTATTAAATTTTAAGTAAATTAAAACTTTGTACAGTATCAAAAAACCACATTACTTGCTATTATTATGCGAATACCTATTAAACATATAGCTATAGACGAACAGATCTGGAAAATCGTTTCGTTCGATTTAATTAGATAAAATATTTAAAATGAATTAAAATTCTTTTTATAATCATAAATATATTTAGATTTATTAGGTGCACATATATTTAGAGTGTTTTAATATACATCAACCTTAAACTAACTAGCTTAATATCATACTGAATTCAATTACAAGAAAGTCGTTAGTGTTAAATAAAAAAATTTCCTTACCAAGTTCTGGTGCAAAAACTACTTCCAAAGTTGAGTTTTTTTAAATATTACATGTAAGATTTGATTTTTTTTGGTGATTTAAACACTTGAAGACACTGGGCTGCGACTCGTGGGTTATACTTGAAACATTTTCTTTTATATGTTTCCATTTATTAAATTAAGTAAATTCCTTTTGAGAAGTAGATTTTGTAAGGAATCTTTACGTCTTAAATTAATTACCGGAAATACCTAAGAATTACGAAGTTAAAAATATATAATAATATTTCACCTGTCTCGTATCAGACATATATAATCCAATTTATATTATACCAAACACAAAGTTGTATCAAAAATATTTGCTTTTTTGAGGACATACATATTCACTGTTTATAGTTTCTTACTATTTAGCACTATTCCTACGCCTCTACATGATTAACGGTAATGTGGGGTACTCATAATTCTTAATAAAGTTTTCTAGTACTTGTTCCAGAATCTCCATCCTCAACTGTTCTTAAAAGATCAGCATCGAGAGACCGTAGATAACCTGATCTTTCCATATCTTCAAGACTCATTTTTCCCTTCTGAAACTTTTTGAGCCAGAGCTGAGAGGGATACGGATTGTTGCGGCACCTTCCATTTTTATTTGGCGAATCTCACGAACGGTGACAATCGCTTTGAAGCATTTTTAATTGGTTAACATTTACGGTTTTTGTACAGTACGGTTTTTTGTCAAAAATCGTCGACTCAATATGTCGCGATGTCGGAAACTGAAATCGGATTAATTGTCTGAGGAGTGAAATATAATCCTCATTATTTATAATCAAAAGACGAAATGCAAATAATTTTATTACACCAGAGTAATTAAATAATATTTATATTATACTAGCTGTCCCGACAGACGTTTTCCTGTCCAAATTTCAATAAATGTGTTTGTGATCCTTTTGTGAATTTGTGATAAACTATTGGAAATGTGTAAACAAAGTAAAAATTTGTTTGTTTGTCTGTTTTTTTATTTGTCTTGCACGATTAATCAAATTCATTGTCGCGCGATTAGTTTCTATTGACCGATGATGTCTCATTCGATGCATATCATCTTCGTTTGGATTTTCTTTTTCTTCTTGTGTACGTGCTGATTGTGGTTGTGATAATCGATTCCGTTCAATTTCATTTCGCTCTTCGCGTTGCTCTGCGATTAGAACGAAAATTCGTTTGGTTTGTAGCATTGCGAGTTCTGCGATCTAAATTGCTCAGTCTTGTTGGTGGCGTTGCAAATCGATTAAATTGTGTCAATTCAATTTAATTGTGTGGATTGCGGCACAATGTGCGATGCAAAGAATCACAATTCAACTGAAAATGGATATCACCGTTTGTCACTTTAAAACTCACCATATATCGTAGGTAAATATGTAAATTTGTTTGAAATAAAACGAAACAAAATTTAATTCATTTCATGAAACGACTGCGATGAACTTACAGCAGAATCACAATTCAACTGAAAATAAACAACTGAACCATTTTTTCCTTAGTATGTAACCGATTGCCATGATTCACAATTTGACATATTACAGCTGTTAAACGACAGTAGCGCACGTAGCGAAATAAATTGGAATAAAAATAAAATAACTACATTTCTCGCGAAACAACACAAAAGTAAAAACAAATATAATTTTATTTTTTTTTTAAACTTTTCCAAAACTATAACGAACAAAACAAAAAAAAAAAGAATTACGCATATCCATCGTTCGAATCGTGAGTTATGGTCTTCATTTCATACAAAATCCAATAGAGAAAAAACACTTTCAGTTTTTCCCGAATTTTTCAACTTTTCAGGCAACTTTTCCAATTTTTCTTTCCATAAAAACCTCATTCGGACTATTAGGAACATAAAAAACAAAATTAGCTAAATCGGTCGAGCCGTTCTCAAGTGATGTGCTTACCAACGAACAGCATTTGATTTTTATTTATAAGACTAGGGGGACGTAAAAAGTAATTTAGAAAACATTTGTTTGACGTAAACTAATACGAATTGTTTGATACATATATATAATACTAAATATATTATATATATAATACTAAACCGGAATTGTTTTATACATATTTAATATTAAATTTTATATATTAAATAAAATAGAAAAGGATTTACGGTTAGAGGCGCATCAGCATCTAAGGCTATTTAGCGACTGGGCCTACAGCTTAACGTGGGTTTCGAACCACGGTCATCATCACGTGGGCGTGGGCGTGGGCGTGGGCGTGGGCGTGGGCGTGGGCGTGGGCGTGGGCGTGGGCGTGGGCGTGGGCGTGGGTGTGGGTGTGGGCGTGGGTGTGGGTGTGGGCGTGGGCGTGGGCGTGGGCGTGGGCGCGGGCGTGGGCGCGGGCGTGGGCGTGGGCGCGGGCGTGGGCGTGTGTGTGTGTGTGTGTGTGTGTGTGTGTGTGTGTGTGTGTGTATAAGTTTGTGTGTAGGAAGTAAGATGGACAGAAGAATTAAAGAAAAACACCCATCCGAGCGCTTGAATCGGACCAGCTACCTTTGGATTCGCCAGGCAGGCGACTAAGCCACCAGACCACCGCGGCCGACTAATATTTATAAAATAACACAAAAAACTATTGATCATTTCTCGACATAGTCTCCTCCATACTCTACACATTTTTCCCAGCGGTTTGGAAGCTCGTGAATTCCTTGCTCGTAGAAACTTTGAGTTTGGATCATTAACTAATGCCGCACGAAGTCCTCAACGTATTGATCGTTGTCGAATCGTACCCCTCCAAGTGCATCTTTCAAGGGCGCAAACAAATAAAAATCACAGGGTGACAAATATGGGCTGTATGGAAAGTGTTCAGGGGTTTCTCAATGCATTTTCATTCAATGATTTAATGTATATTCGCCAATTTTTCCTTCGCCAAAACCGCTGTATGTGGCCTGGCGTTGTCATGGGGAAGGAGGGCGTCTCTGATGGGGACACCGCATCTTCTGCTCCTGTAAGCGAATTTTGTTGCCTCCAACAGCTGCCAGTAGTAGGCAGCATTAACCGTAAGTCAGCCATGTAAAAAATCAATCAGTAAAACTCCCTTGAAAAAAACGGTCGCGAGAACCTTACCGGCTGAAAGACGGTTCTCGTCCACTCTTAAACTTCTTGGTCCAACACTTGGGTCTTAGACATGGTATAGTCCTCATACTGAACCTTCAACCGAGTTAATATTTCGGATGGTTTAACGATGGATGGTTTTTCCTTGGTTAAAAACTTTACTATAACCTGTTGCGCAACGGACGGTGGAACTTGTTGCTCACTGATACTGACAAAAGAACTGAGTGAAACCGCTCACTGAGCGTTTCCTCCACTTCTAATATATTACATTGCAACGACCTACACTGACAGCCTACTCGTGATTGGCTGAAAGTAATTACTTACAAATTCTTCCTGGATGGTAAGTTGACCCGAAGGCCCAGTTTATTTGCCGTTCTTTAGGCGGGATTGTGGGACCGACATGAGTAATCACACTGCCTTTGCACCCTAGATGTAATCACCCAGGGTGCGTGGACCGACGCATAAAAAGCCGTATCATCAGCATAAAATGCAGTCTGCACGTGCGGAATCTTTGGAAAGTCCGCCATGTAGGCATTGAAGATTACGGGGGCAAGAAGATTACGGCATTACGGGGGAGAACCTTGCGGTACTCCAGCTTCGATTCGCTGGACTGATGAAAGAGCACCATCGACAATCACTTGAAAAGTGCGTACTGTCAGAAATGATGCCAAAAGCTTGACTAGGTCGGTTGGTATGCCGAGTCTGAGCATCTTGACTATGAGTCCGAGATGCCAGACTCTGTCGAATGCTTGCGAGAAGTCTAGAATGACGTCTACCGTGTGACGCCTTCTATCGAACCCCTGCCTGCGCCGCCTGATGGACGGCTGCGTGCCCCCTCCGGAAACCAAACTGTTCGTCCGACAGAAAATTCTTATCGGCAAGAACACCGTTCAGAGCGTGTAGTATTGCTCGTTGGGCGACCTTGCCGAGTGAGCTAAGTAAGCTGATAGACCTGTACCTACTTGGCTCCTATGGTATTTTTCCTTTTTTAAGGATTACGATGATTTGGACATGTTTCCATTGAGATGAAAAATTCTGGAGGCTGAAATGACTATGTTAGTCAACTGCGCAATTTGCTTGTTGGGCTGCCGTTTCAGCTGTATCGGTGAGATGCGGTCGCGACCAGGAACTTTTCTGACTTTCAAACCTCGGATAATATCGTGTATTATCTTCGGTGAGACAATTTGGCTGATCAAGTAGCCAGGGTTAGGAGTTCCTTGGTAAGAAAGAATTTCTTTCTTGAACTTGTCAACTTTATTCCTCTTCTCAACTAAGGGTCGAGGAGAGGTCATCTGCTTTTGGTAGGTTACGGCAATGAGCTCCGCCTTCTCCGCCCCGGTGACGGCGCGAGAATCGCCCGTCTACAGGGGGGAACCGGCGCTCTTACCTTACCCACCATGAATTTGGCTGATTTCCACAGTGATCCATCAGCCGAGTCGATTAGCGCCAGGAATTCATCCCACCTGTCGTCTCTAAATTCCTGAAGAGCCCGTTAGGACTCTTTCTTGTCTTCGTTTGCACGAAGCCGAAGTTCAGGGTCGCTAGTCAGGTGAAAGCGTCTGTAAAGCCGGTTTTTTATACGAATCTTCTCTTTTACCTCGAACGGGATGTCCAAGGTAGTCCGAGTTGATTCTAGAGAGGTTTTAATAGCCGCTTGCGTGGCTTCTATTATGTCTTGAGTTAACTTTGCGACCGCATGCTGAAAGCAATTGTAAAATTCCGGTTTATATTTGATTCAGCATTCCGCCTCAAAACACAATAACAGTAGAATCATAAAGTTGCTAATGTTTTGCATGTCTCTAAACGTCTTTTCATTTAACATCTTTTGCAAAGTAAAGAGGGTTTGACAATGGGCAGTCCATTAAACCCCTTACTCGCGGAAATATTTATGGACAATATTGAAATGACAATTCACCACAGTGGATTAGGTGAACAATTTTATATTAGTATAGATATGTGGACAACATTTTGGCATGCTTTGTCGGTACCAATTAACAACTAAGTGTATTTCTAGAATATATTAATTCAATTCACAATACAAAATTTACAGTTGAATTACAAGAAAACAACAGTATAAATTTCCTGGATCTAATGATTTTATGAAACTCAAACAAACATAGTTTCAAGGTATTCCACAAACCCTCCCAAACAGATACAATAATACATAATAAATCATTACACTCACCACAATATAAATTAGCAGCTTTCCTTAGCCTTGCACACAGATTAATCAATATTCCTTTATCAGATGCAGATTTTAGTAAGGAACAAAACACCATCAAACAAATTGTGCTAACCAAAGGGTATTCAGAGATAAGAATATACGACATTCTAAAAAGAAAGCTCTACAAAAAGGCTGCCTCTGAAATATATCCACCAAAGAATGAAAAAGGCCATCCATTCACATTAATAACATGCAATGGTAAATCGACAGAAAAGATTGAAAAATTCTAGTGCAAAACAATACAAAAGTAGACTTTAAAATCAACAATAGCCTTGAAAATATATCAAAAATTGCAAAGTAAAAACAAACAAAAAAGATAAATCAGGCATATATCAACTATGTTGTTGGTCGAGTCCAAAAACTTATATAGGACAAACCGGCAAATATTTCAAGAAAAGAATTAAAGAACACGAAAGAAGTTTTATCAGTCATAACCAAAATTCGAACTACACCTCACATACTACATATCTTAAACGAGAATCATCATTTTAATAGTGAAATTAAAATGCTACATGTACATAACAAAAGCAAGAAACTAAATCATCTAGAGTTTAAAAGTAAACCGTCTCAAAGATGCGAAAACTCTTCTAAATGACTAAATAGACCTCAACAATTCCCTTTACTGAATTTGTACAGACAATAAACAGCATATGTATGGATTTCTTAAAAAATATTTTATTGTAAAAACTTTTTGTATTTATATCTATTTTAACAACGAAAATAGCCAGTTCTGAAGAAGCTACAATGTTAGCGAAACGCGTCAAATAGTAAAAGTGGGCATCTAGACAAAACAGTCTTTCATTTTACGTTAAATTGTTAGCATGAATTTTACTGGTTCTTTACTTACAACTAGTGATTTTGTTTATTTTTTTTTCTTTATTTGGGTTTTTCGATACGATCTAAAACTCAAAAAATATCAAAAATGTCACTTTTAATAGTTAAAAAGAGATTAGAACATGACACAACATTAAAAGACCGCACTAAACTAAACATAAATACAATTTTGGA
This sequence comes from Cosmopolites sordidus, assembly GCA_031761425.1. NCBI lineage: Eukaryota > Metazoa > Arthropoda > Insecta > Coleoptera > Curculionidae > Cosmopolites > Cosmopolites sordidus. Next base: position 201,184 of record JARFXV010002243.1, read on the forward strand.
ATTATTAACTCTGTACTTAAAAACCACATATTTTCAATTAGAAAATGATTATTATCAACAAAATTTCGGAATGGCAATGGGTTCTTCTCTTTCTCCTTTGATGAGTAATATCTCTACGGAGGAACTCGAAAATGACATATTAAATAAATCTCTTAAAGAGCCAATAATATGACTTAGATATGTTGAGGATATTTTTGCTATATGGCAACATAGCATTGACGATCTAAATATTTTTTTGCAAGATATAAATTCTGGAGAACCTACAATTAAGTTTACTTTAAAGATCGAGAAGGAGAATAAATTACCATTCCTCGACACTTTAATATTCAAACAAAACAACACATTAAAAACTACAGTTTACAGAAAACCGACAAACATAGATAGGTATCTCAATTTCTTTTCCAATCACTCAAAATCAGTCAAAATAGGAGTAATTAAAAGTTTATATGACAGAGCAAAACTTGTTTATACCGACAGTGATACACTACAAAATTACCCAAACAAGATTTCATAGATAAATCATTTAAAACTTTTGATACCAGACAAAACAGACAAGTTATTAATAATAATAATAAGTGAAGGGAGGGGAGCTGAATTGCTTTTTCATCTTGGCATTGGAATATCGGCCAGCATGAGCTGAGATTCTACAGTAAGGATGAGCAGAATAATAATGATAAAATAAGGCTGAATGGGAGGAGCTGAACTGCTTTCTCATTTTGCCATTGTAAATCCGACCAGCCTAGGCTGAGATGATCAATGAATTATGTTTGTGACAATAATAATAACTCTCAAACAATTAACCTCACAATTCCTTATATCTACGGTATTTTTGACACAATTAAAAGAGTAGGAAATAAATACAACATAAGAACGACATTTAAAACAAAAAATACTTTTAGATCTCTATTAACAAAAACTAAACCAAACAACCCACAACAAAATACCAAAAATGTGGTTTATAAAATTCGCTGCGAATGTGGCAAATTTTATATATAGGTGAGACATCTAGACCATTAGATGTTAGAATAAAAGAGCATAAAAACCTTCTTAGAAACTGCGATTTTAATAAATCTAGAATTTCTCAACATGCGGGTCGTAAAATCAATTGAAATAATTCCAAAACGGTATTAAAAGAATCAGATTATTAAAAGAAACCGCGATAATTAATTTAAATAAAAATAACTGTATGGCTATGCTTTCGGTAGATTTAAATTCAATATGGTTCCCGATTCTAAAGAATACAATTAAAAATATTTAAGAATTTCAATAAATAATCACAATCACACGGTAAACCTCACTTTTTTGGTAGTATATCACTGTCATTAAAAACTAATTGTCAATGTAAGTATCATTGACATACACAAAAAATATATTTACTTCCTATCTTTTCATAATTTATAGAAATTAATATAATTTATTTTTAGGTTCGTTTTGAAAACGGGAGGAGAATACTTCCCGAAACGTTAACGTTAAAAGTTTGTATATTTTTTTAGAACATTTTTATATCTTTAAAATTTTGTTCGTTAGGCAAATTCATTACCAAAAAGAATCACTGAGAAATTTGTCTCCGTTTGGTTTTTTGTTTTTACCCAGTGATTCTTTATTTACATAAGAACAGATATTTTTGATATTTTTTGAGTTTTAGATCGTGGCAAAAAACCCAAATAAAGAAAAAATATATATATGAACACGCCGCAATTATTCAGACATTATTAATGATTTTGTTTTTCCCAGTTCTATTGTCTTGTTATAGACGAAAGATATATTGTCTGGATATAGACGATAAGAAAAAATTAATAGAAGAGTCTTTGGTGATCATCCTCATTGTCAGAAATTAATATGGCATCATCTACGTAGCACAATATCTTAACTTGGTAGCTTGGAGCGAAATTTTTGACATGGTCAATTAACTTATTCATAATCAGATGGAGCAGCATAGAACACCTTGCATGCAGAACATGCCTGTTAATACTGGAATGTCCTCTGTTAGTTGATTATTAGCAAATATTTTGATGGATGTGTTCGAATTTAGTTTCCTTATTAAGATGTACAAATAAGTTTTGAGGGTTTTTTTGTAACTTTGAAATTTTATTCAGAGAAATTGGTACAATATACTTTGTTCAAAGTATTGGCCATTGATAGCTACGACTTTTCCTCATCTTTCAGACAGTATACGAATTCCGCGTTAAAAAAAAACTCCTCGTCTATTGAGACGATCCATGAATCGACCCAATTTTTGGCTTCTTCGTAAGAAGTGAAGTGCTGCTCGGCCAGGCCATGAGTCATCGACTGGAACAAGTGGTAGTCGGAAGGAGCAACGTCTGGTGAATACCACGGGTGAGGTAGGACACCCCATTGAAGTGCCTCCAAAGTTTCCTTGACGACTTTTGCAACATGTGGCCGAGCGTTGTCGTACTGAAAGATCACTTTGTCATGTCTTTTGGCATATTGGGGGCGTTTGAGCTTCAATGCTCAGTTCAATTGCATTAATTGTTGTTGTTAATGTTCTCCAGTGATGGTTTCGTTAGGCTGGAATGGCTCATAGTAGATCACTCCGAGCTGATCCCACGAGATGCACAACATTAGCTTCTTGCCATGCGAATAGTCGGTTTGGCCGTTGAAGTTGATGCGTGGCCGGACTTATCCCACGATTTTCTGCTTTAGATTGTGAAAGTGAATCTGCTTTTTATGCCCGGTCGCGATTTGATGAAAAAAACCCTTCAGATTTTGCTTTTGGAGCAGTTGTACTCACGAGAAAACACGGCGTTCGACGTCTCTTCGCTTGAGTTTATACAGAACCCAATTATACATACCATACAAGCACCATACCCATGGTCTTGAGACGGTTTGAAATCGCTTGTTGAGTTATTCCCAAGATTTTAGCGAGCTCCTCTTGAGTTTGGCATGGATCTTGGTTCAGTAACGTCTCCAACTCAGCGTCTTCAAACTTTACTGACCTCCCATTCGTGTTCTTTGCCACTGGTGTCAAAATCGTCACTTTTAGAATGCCGGAACCAGTACTCACAAGTTTTATTGATGGAGCATATTATATTATATGCTTAACACAGTAATCGATATCCATCAGCTGCGCTTTTCTTCAAGTTAAAACAAAAAAGCAGCGCTTCCCGCAAATTGTGTTTTGTTGGCACAAAGGTTGACATGGTTAGAGCACAAAGAAAATATGTTGTTTACACCTCAAAGAATGACACATACTCATTAAATGGAGTAAAATGATGACGTTTTAATATGAATATAGTTGCAAGATGGTCCAATGCTATTTAATATTAGGTACGCCATGTTTTGTAAATCCCTCAAATCTTATTTGTATTAACGATGTTGTGAGATATCCTTTTGTCTTTTAAGATATTTAAGACATTCTGTAGTCTGACGTTATCAAAGGTTTATTTGAGATCGACAAAGCACATAAATACTGAGATGTCAAATTCTATTGATTTTTCTGTTGTCTGCCTCAATACGAAAACGGCATTTACTGTGGATTTGTTCTTTCTAAATCCCTGCAGGTCCTCTAAAATATTTGGATATTTACTGATGTTTGAACCTGATATATTTGTACATATTAACTAAAGCTAATACATTTAATTTAATTAAGTTTCTTTAATGCTAGCGAATGACGTTAATGTAATTAATATATATAAAAAAAATAATTTCTTCAATATAACTAAGAGCCCGGCCCTGAAATACTAAAAAATGGAACAGAATTTTAGATAACTTTTTGATTTATGATATTATAACAAAAATAAAGCAGTAGAATATTAAAGGACATTTCTAATTTCCATTTAAATGTCTGGTGAATTCTAAATTTAAACTTTTCATTTCTATGGAAGACAAAGGGAACGTAATGGACATTAAATTTGTAAAACCCATTGTGTCAAAGCTATGTATAGAAACTTCCACTTTGCCTCATCTAGTTTAAATAATAAATTGTACGAGAGAAGTGAATAAAACGCTTCATTAATATTCAGCCGATTTGTATCAGAAAATCGACTGAATCTGTCTCGAACTCTTTATCTCTTTATGATTTTTCTTTTCCGTGAAAATTGTTTTTGCTGTTTGTAATGACTTTTGAAAGAAAATTTATTTGATATTTAAATTTTAAGGACATCTAAGCATACATTTTAATAATGTTGTTTCTTCCTGATGGAATTTTTAAAGATGCTCTCCAAAGTTTTAATTAAGTTTCTGAAATGCCATGAAATATTTAAGGTCGAATTATAAAAGTATTACATGAGCAGCCTCATACTTATATTTTGCTTATTTAGCTGATTTTTAAAAAATATGGAAAGGATTCCATTCCTATCAATCATTTAGTAGAGTTATTCATTAGAGTGTAAGAACTTTAAAATAAGACAATAATAACTACAAGTAATAAATCGAGAATTTTTATTTTACTAGAATTTTAAAAGATACACTTGTAGCCTTTTAATGTTTCAAACGTTTATTATAGATTTTGCTCTACATATGTTTCGCTTTGTTAGGGCTTTCTCAAGAGTAGCTTGAACTAATACTCATGGTCTAACATACTGTTTCCAAGTATACAGGTAATTTTTTTTATTTCTTATTTTTTTTAACGGCTAGTCTAATTATCCTAAATATCGGCTGGTAAAAGCCGGGCTATTCATTTGGAAATTGAAAAAATACCCCGGTAATAGATAAGATTACATCGTAATGATCGTATCTATTACCGTAGTGGTTTTCCAATTTCCAATATTTCTAGTAGGTCTAATTTTTTACTTTTTTTTTCTGTAATAATTTAACATTGTTTATATCGATAAAATGATTATTTTCAATAGAATGTGTAGACATTCCTGTGCTTTTTACATTAAGATAGCTTTTTGTGTTCTTTTATTCTATACCCTATACTTCTACCACTTTGAACAATATATACCGCTTCACAATCCTTAAAGTTAATTTTATATATATATCCGATTTATCTAAAGCATCCGTTTAATCTTTATTATCAAGTAACGTTCTACCTACATTAAGTTAATTTACACAAATAGTCGTACAACCTAGTTTGTTTAATTTTTTACACACTTTATTACTCAGTTTAGAAGTGTAATTAATACATTTAAACGATTTGTCTTTTTGCTTTTTAATGTTATAGAATTCTTGTAAATTCAACTTTCTTTGTTTATTTTTTAACAATTTATCAATTAATCCTTCTTTATAGCCGTTGATTTTTGCTATCTGTTTGCTATCCGTATAGAGCTCTTTATTAAAATTACACTGAGCAACAATTTGCAAAATAATTTCTGAGTTCGATATTTAAGCTTTTTTATACGTAAATTGACATGCTAATTCCAAAACTTTATTTAGTTTTTTTCTATCACGTCAATTTTTTTCTCTATAGTTGTTGCGCATCAGACTAAGCTTGGCGAATCACAGAAGTCACTACTGCTCTCCTACCGGCGAACCTTCTTCGACCAAGGAGTGGGGGCGTGAGTGACGTTGCTTATTTTAAAATGAAAATAGGTGACCAAGATAAATCATGGGCCCCTCATAAAGTGTACAAGCAGCGTGTAGAGAGTTTACGAATGTGGACGAAGAGAACACGTAATAAACTTTCGTTTGGTATACCAATGGTTTGACGAGAACCCAAAGATCACTTAAGTGATTGCTACTTTTGCATAGTGAAAACATCAGGATTCAACAAGAAAAACAAACATAAAATTGAGTACCTTAGTTTACCGTCAGCTATACGCCCTGTGCCTCATTCAGCTGAAATTCCAGTGCCAGTTTTTCAAAAATTACCTTCTTTAGAAATACAAGAATATGAATCAAGTGAAGATCGAAGTGACTCCACCGACGAAGAATTCGAAGTTTCCAATGATTATGTTCATAAAGGATTCAATCAACATGAATTAAACCCTTTAGCACGAGATTTGGGACTATCCAAAAGAGCATCGGAATTATTAGCATCAAGACTGCACAAAAAAAATTTGCTTAAAAAAGGAGCTAAAATCACTTACTATCAATCCAGAGAAAGTGAATTTAGGCAGCACTTCAGAAATAATGACGGATTTGTATATTGCCAGAACGTAGAAGGTTTAATGAAAGAATTGGCCATTTCTAACTATAACGCAACTGAATGGCGATTGTTTATAGATCCTAAATAATGGAAATTTATACGGTTCAGTCCCAATAGGTCATTCAGTTTATTTGCGTGAAGAATATGGCAATATAAAGAAAGTCATTGACTTGTTGCAATTTAACATGCACCAATGGATCATCTGTGTTGACCTTAGAATGGTCTGTTTCCTGCTTGGCCAGCAACGCGGGTATACCAAGTATCCCTGTTTTTTGTGCATGTGGGACAGCAGAGCTCGTGAGAAGCATTGGGTGCAATCGAACTGGCCGCCAAGATCTAACCCTTCGACCTGGTGATCTAAACATTTTAAATCATCCACTTATCGACAGAAAAAACATTGTATGTCCGCATTTGCATATAAAACTAGGTCTCATGAAGCAATTTGTTAAGGCTTTGTCAATTGAAGGAGACTGCTTTAAGTATACCATTTCGGCTTTCCCTAGGCTGTCATATAAAAAGATAAAGGCTGGTGTGTTTGATGGTCCACAGATTCGGCAACTCGTTAAAGACGAAAATTTCACTGAAACAATGACCGAACTTGAAACGAATGTTTGGTTGGCATTTAAAAATATTCTTAAAGACTTTCTTGGAAATACACGAGCCCCGAATTACATCGAAATTGTTCAACAACTCTTGGAGAGCTTTAAGAAGCTTGGTTACAACATGAGCATCAAACTGCATTTCTTACATAGTCATCTTGCTAACTTCCCAGAAAATCTTGGTGCTGTTAATGATGAACATGGCGAGCGATTCCATCAAGCTCTAAAGGTTATGGAAGCGCGGTATCAAGGTAGATGGGATGTTCTTGGAAGGATTTGGAAGGATTTCCTGGGAACACTCCAGGAAAAGCTATAAGAAGAAATTTTTAATCTTTTATTTATTTTTTGTATAAACACAATTTAACTTTTAAAAATATGTTAACCTCTGTATGAATAAAATATTCTAATCTATTTGGTCAGATCTCACCTTATTTCCTTTCGTATGTACACTTTTAAGGTAAAATGAGGGGTATGCTGTAGCTTAAGAACTTGACGTGATAGCGACAAACTGTGAATATTTTTGAATTCAGAGATGAAAAATTAGTTAAAAACAAGTCACAGATCCAAGTCAACAAAATTTCTGTTCCCCAGTGTTATCTTTGTTTACTGGAAAACTAACTACTCTATGTATTAGACTATGAAAAGGAAATAGTTTGACTTGGCAAGATTGTTTTAAATTAAAGTTTATAACCGTATTTGTTGTAGTCGGTTTTCTGTAAATATCAAATTGTAAGTTATTAGGTATCTTCTTTATCTTTATGTCTAAGAAGTAAATTTCATCATTAAGTCCAATCCCCATAATGAATTGAATACTTTGGTTTATGGAATTCAAATGGTCTAAAAACGTGTGTAAATTTCTTTCCGTACCATTCCAAATGCAAAAAAACATCGTCCACGTATCTGTGTCAGCGTGATATATGGTTGATTGATGGATTTTTAGAGTTAAAAATAACATTTTCGAAATCAGCCATAAAAATTTTAGATAACGAAGGTGAGATAAGTGAGCCCGTTGGAAGACCGTGTTGTTGTTGTTAAATCTCATTGTTATATTGAAAATAATTTTGTTCTAGACAAACTGAAATTGCTGTTTTTAGTTCAATTTTTAATTTGTCTTCTGTCTGCATTGTCTATATGTCTTTTTAAAATTTACTACTACTTACAAAAGAGACTAATTTTGTATTATTCGTTAATGTAATGTCTTTTGTATAAATTGTAATGAATATCATGACGGAAAATTGATTAATTTAGGTAGCGTATGAATTAATTCTTTACACAGCTTAAAGCATAGGTAGGTGCATTAACATACAAAACTATCGGTCTTATAGGATAATTATGTTTATGAATCTTAGGTAATCCATAGAATTTCGGTGCTGAAGGGTTCATTATTTTAAATTTATACATTTTATTTAATGTTATAAATGGATAAACGTTGAGAGTTTTTATTATCTCCGTTTGATATTTATTAGTAGGGTCTAGACTTAATTTAGTTATTTAATATTTTCAGTAGTTATTTAGAACTTAGTTAGTATTTTCCATATTTTTCACAAGGAACCAACTGTCGAATTTATAAACATTATTTTTATTTTATCTTGAAGAACTAATAATGGTAGGTTTTGAAAATAATATCGTTCAAGTATCCCCCAAAAAATGCTTTCCAAAAAAAAATTATTGTTGCTCCAAAAAACCACAGAACATGGATATGTTTTAATCCAAAGTTCTAGCCTCCTAACAGCCCAGGTTTTAATCATGAACTATAAATGTTTGAATATTTTTTTTGAATCAGGACTATTATGCATGGAGCGTTATTAAAACCGTAACCAACAAGTCGAGACATTTTAACGTGACATATCTGCAAACCTCATTGAAGCAACATTTGCGAATTTAGCCAACGAGATGTTACAGAGAGAGGGCCAGCAGCAATTAGAGTGAGTATACTCTAGATGGTTCCCCTTAAAGCAGGCAAAATAAGTTTGTTTTCGTTTTATTTGTTAAAATTTGGGCCAGTTTTTTTATTGTGCTCCAATCTGGAGTGAAAAAGTTGAAACCAAAAACGATAACAGAATTGTGGAAGACTTTTTGGAGTAATGGACCTTTTGGAGTACCTTTTTGGAGTAATGGCTTAAAGTGGGTTCCAGATCAGGGTCATCCGCTAATCCGCTAATCCGCTACCGATAAATACGGTTAGCACTCCGCTCGGACTCCCTTGGTTTTGTGCTTAACCATAAAAAACTCGGACAACCCTTGGTTTGGCGTTTAACCATAAAAAATCTAATGATAATCTAAATATTTTGAAAAATCGGTTTACTGAAATAAAAAGACATCCGCTACAACTGTCAATAACGGTGTTTATTTTTGAAAAATTCGACAGAACCGTTGTTAATACTCAACCGTGTTCATCGTTTGCTTCACAGCCAACACTTGTGTTTGGATCTCAGGTAATCACGCCTAATATAAATTAGGCGCAATTTTTGTAAGATTAGCTGATATTTTATTAACAATCCTGTTTTCATCAACATATTTTCTTGTTATGTACTATATCATTGTTAAGTTAAACTTTATTTTTGTAACAGCAAAATAGATATTTTATAACCTCTATGTAATTTTAAATAAATAATATATAATTATATATTACCGCCCGGGGTGTCAGTCCGTGTGGACGTGTTTAATGAGCTCTCTTAAAATTATTATAAAACAAGGCGAAATAAGTGAGTGACAAAGAAATAAATTCTCCAAAATAAACCCATGTAATGAGTGCATCGATAACAAGTAATAACACAACAAAATAAGGTAAATAATTGCATTTCGTTATTAAAATATCAACCGAAATTTAACACGTATCCCATCTAAACCAAGATAGCTACATTCCGTATTTTTTGCGTGTTTGCCGCGTCGCCGATCTCCTACCTCTATATACTGCCCAACACAAAAGACCTTTTCCGTTGCCTACTGTTTTCTTTTGTATGTAATAATTGAAAATCCCTGCAACAGGCACTGCTAGGGTGAAGTGAGTGTCCCTGTCTTTTTTCCTATATACCTGCGTGTTTACATACGACAAAAACAAATAATAACACAAAACAATAACTAAATGAAAAACAAACGCACAAAGCAAGACAAACACGATATAATAGCAGACGTAGATAAAATGGAAATCGACAAGACTGTTTCAAATGCAGAAATTTACAAAAAACTAGATGAAATGCAAAAAAGTTTAGAATCCATTTCAGCAAAATTTGATGTAATGCAAGACGAAAATAAAGAATTGAAAAGGATCCTAAAAAATCAAGAAAAAGACAACAAATTGCTGAAGGACAGAATGGCAAAGTTAGAAAGAATTATAGAAAAAAGCGAAAGAGAAGAAATAAAAAATGACATTATTATAAGCGGAGTGGACAAAACCGAGCAAAATGAGAACACAAAGGAGATCGTAATAAAAATACTTAAACAAATATGTTGTGATACAAACACCATTGAAAATATACAAAACTGTTGTAGAAAAAATATCAATAACGAAAATAACCCAATCATAGTTACACTAAACAACAAACAAACAAAAATTGACATAATAAAAGCACGTAAGGAAGTTGGAACATTACAAACCCGAGAATGTCACATGAAAGGGCGAAATAAAGACATTTATGTAAACGAACATATAACAAACTTAACCGGGGAAATTTTCTATGCTACTAGACAACTAAAAAAGGAAAGAAAAATTAAATATACATGGATTCGAGATGGTGATGTATATGCCAGAAAAACTGAAACAAGTGATAAGATAAAAATTAAACAACTGTCCGATGTCGAAAAACTAGAACAATAAATACAACTAGCAAAACAATAATAATTACATGTAAATACATAATAACGAATATCAAGATGATTAACATAATAATGCAAAATATAAGAAGCATCAGAAACAAATTTGAAGAAATTGAGATCATCCCAAAAACATAAAACCATCCGGACCTAATTGCCCTTATAGAAACATGGTTATCACCAGATGAGGAAGATTTATATTATATTCACAGCTACAATGCAATATATAGATCACGCCAAACCAAAGGAGGAGGTATATTGATGTATATAAGAAATGGTATAGAATATAAAGAAAAAGTAAACTGTATCATAAACAAAATAGAAATAATAAATGTAGAATTAACTTCAGAAAATATATCAATAAGCCTTATATATAAACCTCCCGATGTCAATTTTGACTCGTTGGAATATACTTTAAAACATAATATAATAAACAGAACCAAACGTCATATCATTATCGGTGATTTTAATGTAAATATTTTGTGGAGAAATAGTTTGATTGACAGTTACTATAACATATATAAAGAACGAAAATATAAAATTCTGAATAAAAGAAAGACGAGTGCATACACTAGATACAATGAAAATTCTAACAATACCATACTTGACCATGTAATTACAAATATTGAAAATAAGCTCATTAACATGAGCATAATTTCTTCCGATATATCAGACCACAATATAATTAAAGTAACAATAGAACCACCAACAAAAAAAAACCTACCTATGTACACTGCAATGCAATTAAAAGAAACAATGGAAAAACAAATAAAATAATTTCGGAATTAAACTATGACCAAATGAAATCATATGAAGATCTTTCAAAAACGCTACAGAGTATTATAGAAAAAAATATGTGCATTACGAAAATAAAACGAAGAAACGACTGCTCTTGGATAAATAGCAATATAATAAAAGAAATCAGAAAAAGGAATAAACTTATATTATAAATTATAAATATCGAAAACATCCACATAATGAACTTCTAAAAGTAAGATATATAGAACAAAAACAATATACAACACTTACATTAAAAACAACTAAAACGCAATATTTTACAAGAAAATTCATTGAGTAGAAAAAAAAGTAGTAGAAAAACATGGGAATTTATTAATAGACAAATACACTCCAAGAAAAATGATAACATTATAGAAATTATCAAGGAAGACGGAACTAGTAGCACTGATACAAAAACTATAGCAAACGAACTAAATAATTATTTTGCCACAATAGGTCAAAAACTAGCTGATAAACAAATACAGGGAAAAAACAAAACCACCACAACAACTATAACAAATAAAATATATAATAAATCTGATGTTAAAAATGTAGAACAAGAAGAAATAGAAAGAATAATACAAGACTTGCATCGCCATAAAGCCCCAGAATTTGACAAAATAACAAATGACGTGATCAAGAATAATAAGAAAACCTTAATACCAATTTTTACCAATTACTTAATTACTTAATACCAATTACTTTAGTATCAGCACTGGATAAAATAACAGAAAAAATCTTACACAACAGAATGATAGAGCATATATCACAAAACAACATCATAAATATAACACAATATGCCTTCCAAAAGAAATCGAGCACGACTTCAGCTGTTTATGATTTGATAGAAAATATTAAAAAATGCATAGAAAAGAAACACACGGTCGTAGTAATATCTTTCGACATGAAAAAAGCATTCGACACAATCAATAAAGAAAAATTACTAGAAAAACTCATTGCATATGGATTTGATAATTACATAAGAATAATTGAAAGCTACTTGATGAACAGACCCCAAAGGACTAAAGTAGGAGAGACAGAAAGCAACACTAATACAGCTGCGTACGGCTTGCCGCAAGGAGGTAACCTGCCACCATTGCTATATATACTCTATACAAACGATTTATTCGAAGAAAACTTGGAAAAATGTATGTAAAAAATGTGGAACACTGGAAAAATGTATGCTTACGCTGATGACTTGTGCATGTTGTATTCTGACAATGATTACAACAGATTACAACATAATATATATAACGATATGAAAAAGTATGAACTATGGTGTTTTAACAACTCACTCACGATAAACGAAACAAAAACAGAATACATAATATTTAACAAGAAGAAACAAGCAAGAGACCTAAACATAACGATAAGAAACCAAAAATTAAAGGAAATTGCCGAAATTAACTACCTAGGAATTAAAATACACACTACCTTAAAATGGGATAAGCATATAAATAAAATAAAAAAAGAAAATGCCAAAACAATTACTTTGCTCTTAAAAATGAAGCACATCATACCAAAAAAAAATGAAAAAACTTAAACATACTATAAAGACAACAAAATAAGACATTGAAAATATTATATAATCTCAACAAACTAACGCCAACCGAAGACTAACTAATACAATATCACAATATACTGCTGCTATACAAAATTCAAAATAAATTAATAAAGACAACTATCACATTCACGACAAACAAACAAATACATACATACGAAACCAAAAGAAAATCAGACATTAGAGTTCATAAAAATACACAAGTAAGACTCACACAAAAACTCACAACTGAAACCGTAGCAAAATTCAACAAGCTACCGAAAGACATAATAAAATTAAATCTAAAAAATTTTAAAAAGAAGCTTAAATACTTACTACTAGAACACAAGATCTGAGCGACATCGACTAACAGTTAAAAAAAAACCATGACGCCTTCGATACCATCTGCCCAGAGAGAGACCTAGAAGACTGTTCAAACTGTTGCAGATGAAGAAGGATACAACCCACAACTGCATGAATCCACCAACAATAACAAATAGATTTATGTTGTAATATAATATACAGTTGTATATGTTAATATTTTTAATATATATATATATATATATATATATATATATATATATATATATATATATATATATATATATATATATATATATATATATATATTAATTATATAAATTGGTTCAGTATACCCCGCCTAAGGTACGGGACGGGTCACGGGTGGTGGATAGTGAAAGCTCCATTAGATATTAATGGACAGCTGCAAATATCTTAAAATAAGCAGCCCCGAACCAAAGCAAAAAAACTAAAGTCCACTTAGCATCTGACTTGTATCAATCGGTTGAGTGGTCAGCGTCTATTCACCAGTGGTGCGGCTGACATTTAAATTCTGGAACTAACCCCTCCAGTCTTAACCTCTGAACCGTCATGGTTCAAACCTTTAATTCAAAATACAAGATGAAGCGTTCTAGTAATTACAAAATTACCCCAAGAGGTAAACAATCCTCTGCCAGCGTTGCTGGTACAACCGGTCTTTCGGATTCTGGGGCGTCCGGGCTTAAACGCACAATCTTTCAGAGAGGGTCAGAGACCTCTGGCCAACATCTGAAACCGAAAACAAAAACTTTCTTTGGAACGGTAAATATCAACTCTCTCCTGCGCCTAGGATAACTACACAAATTCGGGCGAACATTAAATCAGCAAAAAATCCAAATTTTAGCTCTGCAAGAACCCAAGTTGACAGATGATAACACCTTGAACTTCGGGAACTATAGACTTTTTAAAAGTAAAACGGACAAAAGAATACTCAAAAATACACAACATCTCGGTGTTGCTTTCGCTATCTTAAAAACCATTCTTGGTTCTATAACTAATGTCCAGTCAGTAAATAATCGACTTATGACACTATCCCGCAAGTGTGCTAACAAAAACTATACATTAATCAATACACACCTCCCAGTTAACGAAGGAAATAAATCTAATCCTGAAAAAGGAAATATGTCCTGGAAAATTCTGGAAAAGACTATTTCTAAAATTCCCTCTAACTATGGAACCAACTAGGGAAAGAAAGAAAGTACAGAAAAACAGTTGGCAGTATTCTCGCTCATAAATGGACTAATCATAATGGCAGAAGATTGGTTGAACTATATTCGCAGTTTAATCTAAAAATAATTTCAACCCATTTTAAGAAGAAACTAACCAAATAAAAGACCTGGAGATGCCCAAACAGTTACATGGGCGAATTTCAAATTGACCATTTTCCCATTTCGTTGCCCAATTATAAAGAGATTTTGAATGTTCAAGTCACGAAAGGAGCTAACATAGACACAGATCAGTACTTGACTAGAATCAAATTTAGCTTAAAACCTCGAAAACGTATTCAAAAGAGGCTGCAAATGCCAAAGTTCGACCCTATGAGATTAAAACCAATCCTAACAGAAGAGCTTGATAAACAACTATCACAGAACTGACAAGAATTGAAACAAAAAATTATTAAAACAGCCTTAAAGTTGGTCCCTTTACAAAAACCTAGAAAACATCCGTGGTGGGATGAAGTTTGCGAGCAAGCAATATTAAGCTGAAGTAAAGCATTCAAAGAGTGGAACAGCCAAAAAACAGCAATACACTATAACATCTTTTTGGAAGTAAGAAAGAAACATCAAAGCTAATTAGACAAACTAAAAGAAAATATGACAATAATCAACTTAATGAAATAGAAAAAGCTTTCCAAAAAAATAATACCCGAAATTTTTACAAAACATTTAAAACTAAATTAACAGGCTATCAACCGCAAAGTATTTGCTTCCAAAAGGAAAACGGACAATTAGCTCTAAATAACCATGACAATTGCAAAGAACTTGCGAAATATTTTGAACAACTACACCGTCCTAAGCCCTTAAACAGATTACCAACACTAAACCCTAAACAAACAAATCCAGATTCATTATCACTGAAGGAAAATGACATAATTAGGTAAATCAAGCGATTTAAAAATAACAAAGCTTCTGGTGAAGATGAAATCACTGCTGAAGTTTTGAAATCCGCTGGCCCAGGTACAATCAAGGAATTAACCATAATTCTACAAGAAGTTTGACGAACCGAATGCATTCCGGAAGATTGGAATGATGCTCTAATCCATCCACTACATAAGAAAGGAGATAGAACGGATGTAAACAACTACAGAGGGATATCTCTTCTCCCAGTTTGTTACAAGATTATATCTCAATGCCTACTAGATAGAGCACAGGGACAGTTGGAACCTAAAATTGGTGAATATTAAGCAGGTTTTCAACAGGGCAGATCCTGCCCTGAAGACATCCTGAATCTAAAGTTGATCCTAAGATATCAAAAACTGTACAATAAAAATAGCGTCTGTACATTTGTGGATTTCAAAAAATGCATATGATTCTATTGACCGCGAATCTTTATTCCAAATCTTGAAAGAACAAGGACTAGATCGGAAAACGCTGGCAATTATTAAAGCAACACTAACTAACACAAGGTCAAAAGTTAAATTTATGGGTGACATCTCAGAACCCTTCGAAATTAAAACTGGAGAGAGACAAGGAGATTTGACTCTCGCCACTCTTATTTAACTGTGTTCCAGAAAAAGTAATACAGGAGTGGCGTGAAAAAAAGTCGGCGCTGAGTTTTGGCTCATGATATATTTATTAACGGCACAAAACAGATTGATCCTAAAACAGCCTTAATTCCTAAAACTTAATTCCTTAAATCCTAAAACAAAACAGCAGAGAAGGTAGGACTGCAAATTTTCTTTGAAAAGACACAATACATGACCTGCAATAGACTAAGAACACCATTTCTAAAAATAAAAAATATGGTAACATCAGACGAGTCTCTCAATTCAAATATTTGGGTGAAATAATCATGGAAAACGGGTTAGAAAAAGCGGCCAATAAGGGTAGATGTCAAAAAATGGAAACGGCATTGAAAGTTACACAAAATATTTACAACAAAAAATGCATATCTAAAAACACAAAACTGAGACATTACAATACAGTTATTAAGTCTATGTGGAGCAGAAACGCTCATTTTGAATAGAAAGAGAGACATAGAGGAAATTGAAAAAAAAACGAAAGAAAAATCATAAGAAAAATCTAGGCCCCAAACAAATAAATAATACATCGACTTCGAGAAAACCAAGAAATCAAACAATATACAGATATACATAGCGATATGAGAAAAAGAAGGTTTAGGTTTTACGGACACATAAAACGGATGAATCCGAGTAGGTTAACTAGACAAATAGTCGAATTTTATGAAAATAGGAGTGGAGCTAAAGTAGAAATAATTAAATGGATTGCTGCAATTAAAGAGGACCTAAGATCAACAAATAGTACACAAAGTGAAATTCAGGATAGGAGCTGTTTCAGACACAAGGTTAACGTTTGGGAGGTTGCCCAGAGAGAAAAATGTAGAAAGACTGGAACAACTTGATCTGACGAAAGGAAAAAGCTCATATATAAAGAATGAAATCGTTATGGGCGCCAAGGAAGGCCATCAACAACAAACGCCTCTAACTGTACTTCACGTGGTCCACTAGGGCCTATACGTGAATAATAATAATAATATATAAATTGGTAGTCGGAACAGCCCAACCCTGTCAAACATCAGTTCTCGATAACTGAAGTGAAGCGATTTCAATTATGATCGAGACCTGGAGGGATGATCGTACAATACATACACCAAATATTTATGATTGAAAATGGTTTTATTGTATTTCGAAATATTCTCCGCGATGATCGATATACTTGCATACGTTTGAACCAATTTTCATAACACTGTCTCCAATACGATTAGAATTTTTCTCCAAAACATTCATTTTGAAGGCATCAACCGCTTCTTCTGGCGTCGAAAATCGTTGACCACATAGTTTATTCTTCACGAACGGCAACAAAAAAGAAATAATTGGGTGCTAAATCAGGACTGTACGGCAGATGACCCATCAATTCGATGTTTTGACCGGTTAAATATTGAGTTCGCGTTGGTGGGATCGTGCCTCGCTGGTTATTTTTTCTTAATTCTTCAAAGACTTCTGGCAAACAAATAGTTGCGTACCATTCAGAACTAACCGTTCTACGATTCTCAAGTGGCACTGTAGCCACATGCCCATTTATCCCAAAAAAACACACGACCATTTGCTTCGAAATGCTTCTTGTGCGAACAACTTTTGTTGGGTTTGGCTCATTTTGAAAGATAACATAAATGTTCATGTCAAATCTTGTGTAATCTTATGATATTAATGCCCAGGGATGCCTCAATCTCACGGTATGTCACATGACGATCTTGCTTTATCAGTTCACGCACAGTATCGATGTTTTCTGGCAGAACTAATTTTGGACGACCTTCCTTAAATTCGTCGGTGAGCGAACGACGGTTATTATTGAATTCACTAAATCAGTGATATACAGTGGTTTTAGATGGTGCTTCAGTGAGTTGATTGATGCACTGTTACTACTTGTTGAGATAATCCACACCGAAAGTCGCAGTAAATCATCACATGAAAATTCTCACGAATTAATTCCATTTTTTGACTGAGATGAAATTTTCAAGTCACTAAACCACACAAATAGCGATCGTATGACAAAAGATTCTGAGTAGGTATACAGTCTACGATGTCAAACTTTACGATGTATATGTCAGATGGCGCCTAGCACCATTGTTGCCAATTCCATATACATAAATAGTAACCCTCGTATATAGGTTGATACTAACATGATTAATGATATGTTTGTTATATGTTTGTAGATATGTTTGTTATACTGGTTGTCAAAACGCGCGTCGAGAAAATTAAAAATCGAATGTTTATTGGTAAATATCTTTGGTAAATAATATGTAATACAATGTTGAATTTATTATTTTAATAATGTTAAGATAGTGGAACCAAACTTCTGCGGTCGCTGTACTGAATAAGATAGCAAAACTCTTGAACAACCTTCCTATTCCTCCAATTTAGAGAAGCTTTCGTGACTATTTACATTATTCTATTTCTGCACTGGGCTGGGAATTTTTGCGTCACCCGCCATAGTCATCAAATTTGACCCCTACCGACTACCACTTGTTTTTATCGATGTCTCACGCACTTCAACAATAACGGAGATGTCTAAAAATGGCTTGATGACTGAATCACTTCAAAAGTTATACAGTTTTTTTGGGAGAACATCCACAAATTGCCAGAGAGATGGGAAAAATAGGCAGCTAGCGATGGCGATGGTGAATAAACCATATTTCTCCTAAATTAAACGTGATTTTTTTAAGAAAAAAATAAGAATAATTAACTGCAACACCTGGTAAGTGTAATTTTTTAAATAGATTAAATTGTTATTAGATTTCTAAAAATAATAATTACGATGAGCCAAGAAAAATTTACCACTTGCTGACAAAGAATTCGTCGTATGGAACTAAGTATCTCTAGGAAATGTTACCGACGCATAGCCGCAGAATATAAATATAGAACCTTTAAACTATATGTATAATATTTGATCTTAAGGAGTATCTAAACATTTTAAAGAATTGCAGAAATTGATGGTGTTTTCATTATGCCAGGAAATATATAAATAGAATGAAAAAAGATAATAATTTTAATACATAACAGAAATTGTTTTTTAAATATTTTAAAATAATTTCAATATTTTTAAATAATATATATTTAAATAATTTTATATTATTTTTCTTAGGTTATATTATTATTTATTATTATTCACATATGTTTCGGATGCATGGATGACATATGTTTCGTCTCTCGAGGTTCAGACTCTTCAGGGCGCCGACATATACCATACCATCAAGAGCCGGTCGCGTTGGTGCGGACGGTAAGAGCAACGGCCTGCCGCTGCTGTACCGAAACCGCACTAGAGCGGTAGTTGGTTCGATTCCAGCGCTCGGATGGTTGTTTTTCTTCCTTTCTTCTGTCTGTTTACTTCCTAAATGTTCGTGATTGTTTCTAGGCAAGAGTGTAAAATCCGACAATGAATTACCCCTCAGTCACGCCAGTTAAAGGCTGGGTAAGGCCGGATGTATTTTGAGAAGTGTTCTACGTTGGTCACTCGCCAGTCGGTAGGTTACCTAATAGACTTATGGGTAGGCACATAACCAAGGGTACATGCCCGAGGGGGGTGCTGGCCTGGGTTTGTCGGAAGCTGATGACCGTGGTTCGGAACCCACGTTAAGCTGTAGGTCCAGTCGCTAAATAGCCTAGTTGCTGATGCGCCTCTAACCCTAACACTTTACCTTTACCATCAAGAATAGGGAGATATTTTTTTTCCTTTATTTGGGTTTAAGAATAATAATTAATTTGGGTTTAAGAATAATAATTAAGAATAGGGAGACCCTATCCACAGCCAACAACCCATGTTTTCACCGACCTCCCGTCGGATGGCGTATATATGTAGTGGTAGATTTTCTTGGACTGCCAATGAGACAGCAGCAGCTGAGTGTCATCACACCCAACCGTTGGGTTCCACAATCTCATGTGGAACACACAACAGCAGCAGCTGAGTGTCATCACACCCAACCGTTGGGTTCCACAATCTCATGTGGAACACACAACAACCTGCGTCTCCGCCTAAATGAACACTATAGGGGTAGTTCGGTTCTTTCCCGGTCAAGATATATATATATATATATATATATATATATATATATATATATATATATATAATATATATATATATATATATATATATATACATATATAATTAATTAAAATTACAAACTTAGAAGCAGCTACATTACACCCATCACACCAGTGAAGCCTCGTGGGTTTTTAAAGTGGGAGGGCGTAGAAGAAAATAGTGCTGCTGAAGATTTTCTTTGCTTTCCCCTTTGCTTTCCTTTTTACTTTTCGTGCTATTGAAACCCTATACAACAGGTGAACCAGGAAACTGAGTTAAAGCAAAAAAACTGAACGGAAATAAAATATGGTGTTTTACTCTGAAAAATTGTTTACAGTGATAAATGTTGGAGCCCTCACGAGCCGCCACTGACTGAAAACCAAGTTTTCCTTTCTAATTTATTTAATAAATAATATAGCATAGAAATATTTTTTAGATACGAACAATATATAGATTCTATCATTGAAAGGAATTGTGAAGGAATTGAAATGTAGGTGGGCATGCCATACTGCGAGGCGAGGTGACGACAAATGAACCAAAGCAATCCTGTGAATGGATACTGCTTAATCATAAACGTCCACAAAGAACACCGAATATACGATGAACCGATAATTTTATCAAGTATAATGGACCCGAATGGAAGATAAGAGCACTGGACCGTGCGAGTTGGAAGCATCCTAGGGAGGCCTTCATTCTGCAAGTGGATCGACAATGGCTGAATGATGAAATGATGATGATGATGATGGTTCTATTTTGTTTTATCAGTTTAGGGCCGGTTCCAAAGTAGAATGCTAGAATTATAAGCTTATATATCTTATTCTTATATTCTTGCATAGAACCGGCCCTTGGTCGAGCAGTGGGCAAAATCCAAACAGTACAATAAGCTAAGAAGGATGCGATGCTGCTAAAATAACCTGTAAATACATTTTGCAATACATTGCGCATTTCTACCCACACCAGTACAGCCTACTGCATCGTTATTATAGTTTTATTAAATCAAATTGTACATTTATGTTCAGTTAATTAAATAGCCAAAATTACGTAACCACGTAAATAAATGTCATTGCCGTGTAACTAAAATAAAACATCCACCTACATTATCAACTGAGAAAAATATGACCAGAAATATACGAATCACAAAAGTGGTACAAAAAGGTAAACATAGATTTACCTTTTTGTACCACTTTTGTGATTATTAATTATAATTTTTAAATAGGATTGTTCAATGCTATTTTATTTTAGTACATTTAGGTTTGATGATGAGGAAACATCCACGGAATTTTCGAAACCATTTCAAACTCTTAGGTATACCGATAATTTTTAAAAGTATTTTACTAATATTAATGATTATTTCCTGACTGAAAAGTGAAAAAGACTCCATAGCACTTGAGGATATCAGGTATATCAAATAATGGCTCTAAAGGAAATTCCTCTCTTTCAGACTAAAGCTAAAAGGCCTACTGCTTCGGTATATATATATATATATATATATATATATATATATATATATATATATATATATATATATATATATATATATATATATAGTGTGTGTGTGTGCCGCATTTAAGTTGAAGACCCCGATATTTTCGATATTTGAAGGAATGCAGATTTGAATTTTTACAGAGTTATTCAGGTTGATACATTTTTTTAAGATACTCAATTGAAATCTGAACTATAAACTCAGCCTACTACGAATTCACAAACGGGGTCAATTCTCGATATTTTGCTTCGCGTTAGAGATATCGGAAAAAAGTTATGAGAAAAAGTTGAATTCAGAATATTATTTTAACCACACATGTAGAGTTTCATAATAAAGAATAAAGAAATAATCGAAATAATCTGGTTGTTTTGTGATTTTGGTTGTAGTAGCAGAGAAGTTGCTATAGAGTTTAACATGAGACATCCCTAATGTACTCCCCTTACTCATTGAAAAGCAGCCACTGTAAATGCTCGTTTCAATGAAACTGGCAGTGTTATTAAAATCCATCAAAAACGTCAACCTCATCGAATACTCCCGCATACTGCGCATTGCGATATATAGCCAATTTTCATCTCCGGTAGTTTTTCGCTTTTCCATCTCTCTATCGTTCAGCTGAAGTGGTATCTATTTTCCTGCCTTCTGGATCTTTCCCATAGATGCAGACATAAATGTTTTTGGTTGACCTGGTCGTTATTTGTCTTTCAAGTCGAAATCACCACTTTGAAATTATTTAAACCAACGCCCACAAGCGTCTTGCTCGTCTTGGCTCGAAATTCGACGTGTTCACCACACGAAAAAAAATATGACGCTAACTCAAAATCGTTTAAACGTCAATAGCGAAAGGTGCTGTCGCATCAACAAAATAATATAAGAGATTAGACTGTGAACCGACCTTTGTTTCCAGCAGCATATCCTAAAAAAAATAAGAATTATTAACCGCCACGCTTGATATAAATATTCTTTGAATATTTTTCTTCTTGATTCTAAGTTGTCTTCTTATATAACGGGTCTGGTTTTGTTTTGCCACTACCTTTACTAAGTTTCGAGATCTTATTCTACAGAAACGATACAAGAACATTTCCTGATAATCGTAATATTGCACAATCCAATGCTTATTTACCGATAGCGTGTTGCAAAGTTTCAGACTCGTGCGTTTGGTTGCCTGTATACGAGAACCGAGCAAAATAAACGGCAGCAATATAAGCCGAGCAATATAAGCTTTGATATTTTCTGATAATTGGAGAAAACGGAAAAATAGAAAATATTCGACTTGTAATAAAGCGATTTGTTTAACTATTGTACAAAAACGATTAGATTCAACTTTAAAGGACACTTTCTTTTCGTTTTCGATGCTAAAAATGGGCTGCTGCTCAAGAGTGTTTAGACTTATTTAAGCACGATTCTGTTAACTTTCTTTGACCTTTTACGCCAGTAGATGAGACATGCATTTACCATTATATACTAGGAATGAAGCGGTAGCCCAAACAGTAGCTGGGAGTAGGTAAAAAGGCACCAAGCAAAAACAGGACTATCACCGGAGGAATATTGTGCTTTACTACAAAAAGAAACTGCTCTTTCACCACATGCATACACCTTTTACATCTTTCGTATTTGCCGGATTTGACTCCTAGCGATATTTTTTTTCTCCACAGATCTGAAGAAGTGACTCACTGGACGAAGATTGACTTCAAATCATGAGATCAAAACTGAGACAAAATGCTGTGTACATAGTGTCTTGGTGGAAGATCTTCCGTTGTCAATAAAATCTCCTAGGTTTTATGGAAAACAATTTAAATCGCTGTACTAGTAGTGAACTTTAATGTCCATTATTAAAGGTATTTTTGTATTCAGTACATCAAAAATATCCTAAATCAATAGTGATTATTTTGAGCAGTGTTATAAAAAATTAAGTATGTTAAAATTGTGAAAAAAATGTAACATTACTTTTTTAAATCAGAAGCAGTGAGTTTGCGCAATTATTTGACTTGAAAACATATCCAATTTTCCAATGACCTACATTTTGGGCAAAAAAAATTTTGTCAGGTAAGTGAGACACCTTAAAAACTTGTTGAAAACTTGAGAAAATGGAGTAAATACACCAAATATTTATTGTTTATGGAATATTTATTAATCGTTTCCGTTCCTTCAATACCGAAATTGTTTCCGGTGAAGTTAGAATAGCACTTTTCATTGGCTTTCGCTCACGGTTCGATTTTTCGGCAGGTGTAGTTACTTGTACTTAGATATTGATGGTGCCTCAGATGTTGTCACTTCTTCATGGGCCGAAAACACGAAAACCGAAGAAACACCGGTGTCTCAGCTTACCAGAATGACGTCATTTCTTGTTACGCAAACAAATATGCGTATCAGGAATTTTTCCAGGAAATCTTTTTACGCGTAAAAATACATGTAATTTATAATACATTGATGGTATTTACTTTAAAAAATCAATAAAAATTGATAATTTTATAAATTAATGAAAAAATCACGAAAAAACTTTTTTTAATTTTCACAACCGTTGTTTGGCAGATGTAAAAATAATACGTGCGCTTTCTTCAAGACTTCATGAAAAGTGAGGTATTGATCCTACAACAATTTGACATAAATGATGGAATGTCAATGTCAAAAACCCGAAAACTGGCTGTGTCTCAACTAAGCCGACTGCACACACACACTATATATATATATATATATATATATATATATATATATATATATATATATATATATATATATATATATATATATATATATATATATATATATATATATATATATATACCTATATATTTTGTTTCTGTACGTTCTTTTATCCTCAGTCTCTGTCGGGCCCATATGTGCCTTTCCCAGATCAGCTCTGACTTATGCGATTCATGGTACTGTTGACTTTACTTCTTGTATGTATGTAAGAATTCTGATCAGAATCATCAATATCAGAGTCTACTGATATGTCCATAGAATTTCAACCTTCTTTTTCTTATGTCCGCCGCTATGTTGGACATTCTCTCTGTGGTCTCTATAGAATGTAGTCTGTATCCTTTCTCTGTCAATTTTGGGCCGAGAATTTTACTCATAATTTTACGTTCTTCCTTAATATGTTTTCTATGTCGCTTTTTGTATGGAGTGTAAGTGTTTGTCTCTCTCTCTTTCACACTTGGCATTCTCAATGCCTGTCTGTAGATTGCATTCTTCAAACAAGCATTGCGAATGCCAAGTGTGACCTTGGCGAAACGTCTGCACGTTCCCAACAAACGGGACACAAACGATCGAATGTACTCCCGGACTAATAGTCTAATGTATTCATCCGCGAAACACTACGAACTAACATAACTACTCGATATTAAAATAAAAGCAAGACAAAAACTTTGCGTTCCGAAGAGAATATCGCCGCTGTTGTTGGCAGTGTTGTTGAAGATTTAACAATTCGTCACCGTTCGCAATAAGTTCGACTTTGTTATTCCACTACGCGAAAAATTTGATCTGGAGGTGATGTGATTTCAACAGGACGGTTCCACATGTTATACAGACAAAGTAACAATCGATTTATTGAGGAAATTAGGTGAAAAAATTATTTCGATGAACGGACCTGTTAATTGGCCACCAAGGTCATATTATTTAACACTTTTAGATTATTTTCTTTGGGGTTGTGTTGAATATTTGGTGCCATTACCGATAAACCAGCAACTATTGACGCCTTGGAAGCCAGCATAACTCAATTGCTTGAAAAAGTGGTCGGAAATTGGATTGGCAGAATGCGCCTTGTCAGAAGTACCCACAGCAGACATTTGTCCAAAATTGATTTCAAACATTAATGTCACTGAATAATATTTTGCATAAAATAAATAGTTTCAAGGCATCTTATTTGGTTGTTGTTTTATTTGAATTTGAAGCTGAGAAGCACTAAAAAATCACCCTATATTAGTACCAAATTTAACAATGCAGTTAATTTATTTTTTCCTGGCATCAGTATTGGCCTGACATTAACCCCGGCACTGCCACTGACACTGGCAATGGCATGGCATGGCATGGTATTATTAACTTATTGGCATTCATCATTTTTTTCAGAGTGTGTTCCGTATAACATTTGATTGAATTAATCTTGCTGTGGAAAGTAGCCAAAATTTTAATGAAAAGATAAAATGCCTTTATACTTATTATGGCTGCCGTTAAAAGTTCGATGACTCATCATAAGGGAACAATGGGGAGAAGAAACATAATCTGCACTGAATCACGAATACACATAAACGCGAAGGCCGTCTGATAAACCAACTACATATTTCGCAACTCACACCTTTACTTGCCTTATACCTAAATGATAAATTATAAATGTTGATAGACCAATATTACAGAATTTACATAAATTCATTATATATTAAAATTTTAAATTGAGTAATAAGAATTAATTATTTAAAAACGGCCAAATAAAAATGATAAATAAAAGTATTTTAATTAATAATTAAAATTATTTCATCTTCCTTGTATATTTTCTTATATAAATATTTTGTATCAAGAAAATATAATTGCTTTCAATCGCCTTTTAATACTGACAGAGTTTCCGCAATTGTAGAGTAATGTTGGCTTCCAAGGAGAACTAGTTGCTGGTTTATCGGCATAGACCAAACATTTAACATAACCTCAAAAAAATAATGCATATACAAATTACATGACATTGGTGACCGACAAAATCGCCCATCGAAATAATTTTCGTATCGAATTCTTCCGTCATTTAATCGATTGTTGCGTTGGCTGATTTTTAACCCATTTTTACGCACCAACCTACTCTTTGAATATAAAACTTCGGGAAGCAGCATATGATCCTGTAAGTGGGACCGAAATGGTAGCTGCATATGGCCGACTACTGTTTCCGGTTTGGCAGTATGAATAAAAACAATAAACTGATAAAAGTTTACAGTTATTTAAAACAATAAATTATTGTATAATTATCGTTACCGTAAACATTTAAATTAATTAAAAAGTCTATTTTTTCAAAGAGTAAAGTGTCTTTTATAGGCAACTACGACAAAAAGTTATTAAGAAATTGGAATATTCTGTCATAAAATCATATCATTTTGCAAAATTGGTTAGGTAATCAGTTACATCTTGCACCGAGTTAATGTTCATATTTAAATTAGGTATATATATATATATATATATATATATATATATATATATATATATATATATATATATATATATCTATATATCCTTTCTTTATTTGGTTGTTCAGTGTTTAATAAAAAAAATTAACTTTAAACGTGAGGAGATTTACCACTAAACATCAAATAACTTTTTTTGAACTTCTCGACTCACGTTTCGCTAACCATGTTAGCATCATCAGGAGATAATTTAGATTACATCATCCATGTAGGCATCATCAGGAGATGATTCAGATTAAATCATCTCCTGATGATGCTAACATGGTTAGCAAAACGTGCGTCGAGAAATTCAAAAAGTGATTTGGTGTTTGGTTGGTATATTTCTTCAAATTTAGTGTTTTGCACCAGGTTCCAATAGAAGAATTGAAAAATATCTTTGTACATATTCTACAAATTTTTTCATCTACTACACCGTTTTTTGCAAATATAATGAATTCTTGCAGTGTAAATAGTCACTGAATAAATTAAAGTGTTAGATATAAACTCGAGAAGAAACTTATTTTTCACAACAACCAAAAGAATCTAAATTTCAAGAGTAAATGCTATGAAAGATGTTTATCAAAATGATAAAATAAAAGAATTACATATTTTAAACAGTCCACTTCAATTGTTGGGACAGCATTTGGTAGTAGTCTCACTTTTACCTTAGATGTTCGATCAAAACAGTCCTCAGCAAAATGATGGGAACATAAAAACCTACTGGGGTTTGGAATAAAGTCAGACTTTTTAGTAAAATTAATCCACTGTGTTCTTTTATTTGGAATCTTTGAGAAATCTTGAAAAAAGATGTACTGGTTTAATAACATGAAATCCAAATCACAATGGAAGTAACATTTACATTTATTATGCCGGTCGCGTTGGTGCGGCGGTAAGAGCGCTGCTTTGCCGAATCCGCGCTGGAGCGGTAGCTGGTTCGATTCCAGCGCTCGGATGGTTATTCTTCTGTCCGTTTATCTTTCCTAAATGTTTGTGGGTAAGGCCGGATGCCTTCTGAGAAGTGTTCTACGTTGGTCAATCGCCAGTCGGTAGGTTTCCTGATAGACTTATGGGTAGGCACATAACCAAGGGTTTATAGCCCGAGGGGGGTGCTGGCCTGGGTTTGTCGGAAGCTGATTACCGTGGTTCGGAACCCACGTTAAGCTGTAGGTCCAGTCGCTAAATAGCCTAGTTGCTGATACGCCTCTAACCCAAACACTTTACTTTTTACTTTACATTTATTAGTATAATAATTTGTGAAAAGGATTATAAAAAAAAGTAACAATCTGTATGATTAGTTATATTTTATAGATCATATGAGTAAAGTAACATGTTTTATATGTATTATCGAAAACTAAAAAATTATCTACATTTTTAAAGCCTAAGAACATACGTTAAAAAATTAAGTTCTAAAAAAAATAATCACTATCTTGAATAACATTATAATTATATTATTTTACCTAAATACTCCTATGCATACCAGGCGATATGTTTACTTTATAACCTTAAAATGTCATCGAAACAAAATACGTTTTTATTTCTAAATAATTGACAAATTTACAATTAAAAGCACTTACCTATGTAATGTTAGTCCTGAATTTTGATTTTTTCGTGTCAGGGAACAACCACCAAAAAAGCACATTTAACCATATTTTATGTGTTTACCTTACTTCCAATATTATTACTTTTATTGTCAATATAACAAGTATTAATATGTATTTACACTAGAACACACAAAAACAATATTCCATTACCCTTATTCGGCAGTTATTATTGATTAAAATACACTGAAATTGCACAAATCTACTAATAAACTTCTAAATTTTTTGACACCAACTATCAAAATTCCAAAACAATGAATCATCTGTGGTGTTTCAATATGGCCGGTTCCGTCTCCAATTATAGCTACATTAAGATAAGCAAGGCTCCTTCCTGTTAGTTTTGTATTCAAAGAACCTACTAAATATATCTTTAAGAATATGCGTCGCAATATTTTGTATATGCCGGATTTCCCATCGAAAAAATAATGTTTACCAACCATGTTTTTCATAACTATATGCATTTATTTCTGAGAAAGATTTTTTTTTAATATATCAAATTATGATAACTTTTGCTAACAGCGCGAACATATAAATAACGAGCAATAAAAATATTTATTACTTACATACTTTGTGTTTATATGTCTTACATGTTTACTAAAATACTCTAAAGTAATGTGATATACATGAAATATCTCAGATATTTTCCGATAACAATAACTTTGACTAAAAATAATAGTGGTGCGTATACGCACCATTGGCGTAATATAGGAACAAAAGTTGACATACGAACGACGTCAATCGCAGACTTTTTTAAGATTCTGCCTCAATGCATCGCCTCTTTACTCAATTCAACTTTAGTTGCTAGATAAAGCAGTTGGAATTTATAGTATTTATAGTTGGAATACGATAGACGTTTAGTGAAATGGCGGGAAGAAAGTTTATAACGCAAGGAGAATTGGAAGAGGTAACGGAGGAAATTATGGATGACCTGGAAGATCATGGTAAATAATCTACTTTTATTTTATGGGGTGACAGAGTTTAGCGTTGTTTTTTTTCAAAAATAGGTGTACTGGACGTTGTGTACATCTCGCCAGAGGTTGATGAATTGACTGATGAAGGGAATATTGATGAAAACGAACTATTGAATGAAATACCACTGGACATGAAAGTCGCCGGTACATTTGAAATAGATGTTAGAATTGACGATTAATCATATGATGAATTTGACGAGGAGCTTCTTTCAGAAAAAAGAAGAAAGCTTGTATAAATGCGAGTACAAAAATCAAAAGATCCTAAGTGGAAGAAAATGGATATAACTCACATTCGGTTGCCTCTATCAAATGAAGATGAAAGCTTACAAAATCTAAAAGACTCTTTGGAAGGAAAAACACCATTTTTTTAAAAAATTTTACGAAGAAATTATATCTATGATAGTGGACTTTTTTCTCAAATATTCTCGAGATAATCATCGTTTAGATTTCAGTTTCAACAAAAATGATCTGAAAAATTTTCTTGGTATTCTAATCTTTTCTGGTTAACATTTTTTACCACAAACTGGTCTGAAAAGACGAAAACAAAGGTGTTGATATTGTACGAAAGTGTATGAGTAGAAACAAACTTAGAAGTATCAAAAAAAAATTGCATTTGTCAGACGACGCAAGTCTAGATAAAACTGATAAATTTGCCAAACTGCCTTCATTTTTTGATACTATAAACATTCGTAAAAAGCGATTTGGAATATTTTTGCACAACCTTGTTATTGACGAGCAAATGGTACCATATTTTGGTAGGCATTCCTGTCAAATGTTTATGACTGCAAAATTCCTCCGATTTGCGTTCAAGTTGGGGGTTCTATGCTCATCTGATGGATACCTCAGAATATTTCTCAGAATATTTTTATTGATAACTATTTCTCATCCAATATATTATTCGATAAATTACATGAAATGCAATATTTTACCACCATAAGAGACAATAGGACAAATAAGTGCCCTTTAGAAAATTCAAAGTCTCTCGGAAAAAGAGAAAGGGGTGCCTATGATTTGGCAGTCGAAGAAACCATACAGCTAAACCTTGTCAGATGGAACCACAATTCTATTGTTACGGTCGCTAATAATAATTTTTCTCTGCTACCTTTAGCAAAAACTAAAAGATACAACAGAAAAAAGCGCAAAGAACTTCAAATTTCACATCGAGCAGCGTGAAGTGCGTTCTGAATTTGTCGATAATTCGGCGAATACATCGCTAAGTTGGGCGATTATGTGACCATAAAATACACGATTTGCTTTATAAGTCTGGGGCATAGAACACCGATTTTGATAATAAATTTCGATAGTACTGAATATATTGAATAATTGTATTCATCTGGCAGCGACTCCCATCGGAAGTTCAAATACACGCTTTATTTCCATTATCTTATATCATTTATTCTCGCTGTGATCAGTAACTGATTATCTATCCCATTCTAAGACTTCGCATCAGTTCTATAAAATGATCATTTTGACCTCAAGTAGATTGCTAATATGGCCTGATAACCATCCCCCTATATCTGGGCTTGGGACCGGGAGAATGAGCTTCTGAACTATTCGTTCCACTCATAGGCCATACGGGTGGAGTTATTCAGATAATTTGATGTATTACAATTCATTCAATTCATGTATTTGAATTAAAATAAAATATCCATCAGAGGTAGAATCTCTCATCAGCAGGTTTTTGACCGGGCAGATCCTGCCCGGAACAGATCCTGAATCTAAAGTTGATCCTAAGACATCAAAAACTATACAATAAAAATCCCGTCTGTACATTTGTGGATTTCAAAAAAGCATATGATTCTAGTGACCACGAATCTTTATTCCAAATCTTGAAAGAACAAGGACTAAATCTGAAAATACTGGCAATTATTAAAGCAACACTAACACAAGGTCAAAAGTTAAATTCATGGGTGACATCTCAGAGCTTTTTGAAATTAAAACTGGAGTGAGACAAGGGAATGGACTTTCGTCATTCTTATTTAACTGTATTCTAGAACAAGTAATACAGGAGTGGCGTTTAAAAAAATCGGATCTGAATATTGACCAGCTCATTAAACTGGTGAGAACCAACATCAAAATAGATTGTCTGGCGTTTGCTGATGATCTAGCAATTTTAGCTCAAGATATATTAACGGCACAAAAACACAATAAAATCTTAAAAGCATGCATCAGAAAAGGTAGGACTCCAAATTTTCTTTGAAAAGACACAATACATGACCTGCAGCAGACTGAGAACACAATTTCTAAAAACAAAATATGGTAACATCAAACGAGTCTCTCAATTTAAATATTTGGGCGAAATTATCATGGAAAACGGGTTGGCGACCAATAAGCATAAATGTCAAAAAATGGAAACTGCATTGAGACTTACACAAAATATTTACAACAAAAAATGCATATCTAAAAACACAAAACTGAGACATTGCAACGCAGTTATTAAGCCAGAGTGTCTACATGGAGCAGAAATGCTCATTTTGAATAGAAAGAAAGACATCGGGGAAGTTGAAAAGAAAGAAAGAAAAATCATAAGAAAAATCTTAGGCCCCAATCAAATAAATAGCACAACATACCGACTTCGAGAAAAGCAAGAAATCAAACAATACACATAGCGATATGCGAAATAGAAGACTTAACTTTTTCGGACACATAAAACGGATGAATCCGAGTAGGCTAACTAGACAAATATTTGAATTTTATGAAAATAGGAGTAGAGCTAAAATAGAAACAAATAAATGGATTGCTAGAATTAAAGAGGACCTAAGATCAGCAAATATTACACAAGGCGAAATTCAGGATAGAAACTGTTTTAGATACAAGGTTGACGTTTGGGAGGTTGACCAGAGAGAAAAATGTAGAAAGACTAGAACAATTTGGTCTGACGAAAGGAAAAAAGCTCATAGTGAAAGAATGAAATCAGTATGGGAGCAAAGGAAAGCTAACGGCAACAAACGCTTCTAACTGTGCTTCGCGTGGTCCTCCAGGGACCATATGTGAATAATAATAATAATAACAATAATAAAATCTCCATCACAACATCAACATCTCTGTAATAACATCATCATAAGGCCGTTGTATTTAATCACTAACCATTCCATAATATGTCAGTTACATATTTCGCTCTACTGTAAATAAAATTTCAAGCCGAGAAATTCTGTTTTTACAAAAACATTTAAGCAACGTACTGCAGTTTTAGTAAAAAAAAATATTATGTGATTCAGGAAACGCTACTATAACAAAATAATTATAGAAATGGGTCTTTCAACGAAGAGTTTTCTAACTAGTTATTCTGGCATATATTTCACAGCTGCGTGTTTTTTCGTCTTGTTATTTCAGAAATTGAATACTTGCCTTTTATAAGAATTACGTAAACAGTACAGATCAACGTTAAATAATCAAACAACTCGGATTTTGAAAAAAAAATCTCTTTAACGACGAGGCGCGTATTCATTTAAACAGATGTGTAAACAAATAAAATTGCCATGAAAATACATGGTGAAGAAAATCGAACTACCATATACTCCAAAAGTCTCCATTGGGTGTTATTTATGGTCGCCAGGATTCATTGGTCGAAGACGAGATTAGCTAAGTGTCAAGATATTATACACGCCACAGAACACAAAAATTTTAAAAAAGTTTTAGTTTTTAGTTAAATTTGATTTTTTTTTACAAATACAAGTTCAAATTTGGGAGAAAAGAGAAAAAGTTTAATTGACCTTGATCATAATATAAAACAATTATTAAATATATTTTTTTTTGGGACGTCAAAATATTAGACATTCCTTTATATTTAAGATTTTTTAATCCTTTTGATGTTTCATCACAATTTACCGGTTTTGTTTAGTTAGTTATCAGCTTAATTTTGTTGATTTTTGTGGAAAAAAAAATAAAAAATTGTCATTCATTATGAGAAAAATTTTGTTTTAAAAAAAAAAAAAGTAAAAGGAAAAGTGTTAGGGTTTGAGGCGCATCAGCAATTAGACTATTTAGTGACTGGACCTACAGCTTAACGTGGGTTTGGAATTCCATCAGCTTCTGACAAACCCAGGCCAGCACCCCCCTCGGGCTATAAACCCTTAGTTATGTGCCTACCCATAAGTATATCAGGAAACCTACCGACTGGCGAGTGACCAACGTAGAACACTTCTCAGAAGGCATCCGGCCTTACCCAGCCTTTAACTGACGTGACTGAGGGGTAATTCGTAGTCGGATTTTACACTCTTGCCTAGAAACAATCACAAACATTTAGGAAGTAAACAGACAGAAGAAAAACAACCACCCGAGCGCTGAATCGAACCAACTACCGCTCCAGTGTGGTTTCGGCACAGCAGCGGCAGACCGGCTTTCAGAAAAAGACGATTAATTTTCTTTCACACAGGCGGGATGAGTTGTAAGGACATAGAACGCCGATTAAAAGAATGTTTCTCATCGGTTGCCAAGTTTATTCGGTTCGGCAGACATATGGAAGTCATTGTTCAACTGGGAGGCCTCCTACTTCTTGATAGAGAAAATTCTTTCTGAGAATTGCATCGAATTTCTGTAAGACTGGGAGAGCAATTTTAGAGGGAGCTAAAGTAAAAAGTGATTTTTTTAGTGTGTCCGTACTTCGGATAGGAGTAGCTGACAACTCGTTATATTATCATGGCAATTCAGGGATCATGGAACAGTTAACATCAGAGCAACGCTTGCAAATTATCGAAATTTGTTATCAAAATCATCAAAATCAGTGTTCTGTGCGCTAAGCTTATAAAGTATTTTATGGGGTGAAGTCGCCCAGCCGAATTATCGACAAATTTCAAACGCATTTTACGCTACTCAATATTATAACAAAAACAAGACACAAGAACTGTGGTTTCAAATAAAATATCGCCGCTTGCTGACATTGTTAATGAATATCCAAATTTATCAATTTGTTAATAGGGATAGTTACTGAGCAATTATCAATGATTATTTAATTCTGAATTTGAATAGTATTGATCTAGAGGAGACGTGGTTCCGACATGACGGCTCCACGTGTCATACCACCAACGCAACAATCGTTTATTGAGGAAACAATTCGATAAACAAAAAATATATTTCGAGGAACGGACTTGTTAATTGGCAACCAATATCATATGATTTTAAGCGTTTAGATCTTTTTCTTTGGGGTTATATTGACACCTTGGAAGCCAACATAATTCGGACAATTACAGACATAATACCCCAATTGCTTGGAAAAGTTGTCGGAAATTGGATTGACAGAATGCGCTTTGTCAGAAGTAGCCGCGGCGACCATTTGTCTGAAATTGTTTTCAAACATTAATGCCGTTGAGTGTTATTTCACATAAAATAAATAATTTTATTGTATCTAATTTAGTTGTTTAATTTGAATGTAAAATTTAGACGCACTAAGAAAATCACCCTATCCAGATAAAAGTTGGGAACGCCCAAACATTATTAAAAATGGTTGAAAATATTGATAGAAAAAAATTGAAAAGCAGCACTAAATAGTCGCCACAAATCAGCTCAAACGCCACAATCAGCTCAAGAAAGGTAATGGCGTCAACTGAGCAGTGAAAGTTCTGACGAAAAAAATAATCAATTTGGATGCCTGATTGTTTTTCCTTTTATCTTGATAATCTCAGGAATGACAAAAATTGTTTTTTTTGAGAACATGCTTGTTTAAAATCTGTGATCTTCAAGTCTGAATAATACGTAGATGAATGAAATATAAACCGGAATTTTACAATAACTTTCCTCAACCAGTCACGAGCGGGCTGCCAGTGTAGATCGTTTCAGTGTAATGTATTAGGAGTGGGGGAAACGCTCGGTAAGCTGTTTCACTCAGTTCTTTTGTCTGTATAACCATGAGTAACAGGTTCCACCGTCCGTTGCGCAACGGGTTATAATAAAGTTTTTAACAAAGGAAGGCATCAAACCAACGTAAATATTAACTCGGTTGAAGGTTCAGTATGGAGACGATACCCTGTCTAAGGCTCAAATGTTTGGTTGGACCAAGATGTTTAAGAGTGGGCGAGAAAGTGTGGTAAATGTGAATCATAATCTACGTCCCAGCTCAAGTGTCACTGCTGACAACATCGGCGCATGTCGCGGCCGTATCGAAGCAGAGCTATTCATGAAATCGCTTTAAAAGTGGGTATTAGCTTTGAAAGTGCTCAAACATTCATCAGAAATCATCTTGACTTCAATAAAATCTGTGCCCGCTGGATTCCGAAGTTGTTAACCGAAGATCAAAAAAACATCCGATTGCAAACCAGTAAGAGAGGTCTGAATCGATTTTCGCGGGAATGAGAAACTTTTTTGAAGCATATCGTGACATGTGATGAAACGTGAGTGCATTATTACACTCCAGAATCAAAAATGGCGAGTAAGGAATGGCGAAGGAAAGACGAAACCTGCCCTGTAAATGCCAAAACCTGTCTCTCAGTCGGTATGGTTCTCGCGACTGTTTGTTTCAACTGGAAAGGAGTTTTGCTGCCTACAATAGCCATCTGTTGGAGGCAACAAAATCCGCTTACAGGAGCAACAAAAGCGGTGTCCCCATCAGAGACGTCCTCCTTCTCCATGACAACGCCAGGCCACATACAGCAGACAACCATCAAGTTGTTGAGGACTTGCACAATTGGCTGATGAACCAAACTCAAAGTTTCTACGAACAAGGAATTCACAAGCTTCCAAACCGCTTTGAAAAATGTGTAAAGCGTGGAGGAGACTGCGTCGAAAAAGAATCAAAATTTTTTTGTGTTAGTTTATAAATAATAAATACGTATAAAACAATTTCGGTTTATATTTGATTTTCCCTTGTAAGTCCCGTGAGATAGAGTTTTGGTTTGAAGATATTAAGATGCAATGGTTAAGCAAGGGCAGATCTAGAATTTTTAAGTAGCTTCTCATCACTTCACTTCACTTCAAATAAACTCAAAAATCAAAAATCAAAATCAAAATCACTTCTTTATATTTTTGTCCAGTACATTATCTGTTATTTTCATCACAGGCCGACTTGACTGATGACTCGAGAAATGAACACTTGCATCTTGTTTGAAACATTCTGACAAATAACATAATTTTTTTCGAATGCAGACTGGGATATAATAACGCTAACTATTAAGATTAGATTAAGAGTAATGTATATACCCTGATATTTC